>CM057454.1:1235038054-1235183054 GCA_016271365.2 Neoceratodus forsteri
TGCCTGAGGTATTTGTCTATGTTAAAGTACTGTACTGTGATTGTTGTACTGTATCTCATTTCACAGGAGGTCCCAGTGCTGGAACCAGACCTGGGGGTAAGTGTATACTGTGAAGGTAATTTGATATATTGTGTGGCCACTAGTGGAAGAAAGGGGATGGTAGTGTCCCAGAGGGCTGTGACCAAGTTAGTTTAACTATTGCAAACCCTGACCCTGGGTGGAGGCACCTGCCATTGGATCCGGGCCCCTCAACCTGTTAGTGGCAAATCAGGCAGGGTAGTAGCCCTGGGATAGCGCCATCTAGGGTTACATATATATACATATATATATATAATGACAAAAAACCTCATGCATGCATTAGTTAGGGTTGTTCCACGGCGCAAAAGTGAGGAAATTCGCTGTTAGGGTTGAAAACCCTAACTCTGAATTCACCCCCCCCCCCAGCACCACACACAGACACACATGCAAGTATGGGGGAGGACTAAGTCAACACAACCAATGACAGACATCCAGTTGCAGGTGACAGAAATAACAAACAATTGTCTAAATGTACTACGAGACATCCCCACCCACCTGACCAGGTACTGCATGCTCAGTGGAGATAAACAGCAAAACTGAGGCCATGTACACTAAATGTACACATCCCTGATTGCAGCTGCACACAACGTACCACACTTAGTAGTTGTATGGCCTTACCTACTGATGCCCCACACCATGCCACAACTGGTACTGTGCCGTTAGTCAATATAAATGCTGAAGGTGCATGATGACAGTTGTAGAAAGGTTTTAACACTAGTGAGTATACATTAATTAAGAGAAGTACATAAATTAATTACAAGACACTAGCATGCTCAAGATAAAAGTAGTGTTACATTTAGTATGTGATTTACATAGTAGTACATTGACTGCAACGGTTTACTCAAGATAGAGGCTGATGTAAACGTATGGAAAGCACGCCTGTTCAACGCCAGAAATTCAGACTGCCAGTATCAGATACATTCTTACTGATGAAGGTGTACTGCTGATGTACATACATAGACCTTCAGTGTGTTTCAATACTAAAGATGCAGTAAGTATTCTTTGTAAGAAAGGTAATTGCATGGATCAGGCCAAGCAACTTCTAAATATCATAGCACTACTGAGCCAACAATGACGCACCTAGTGGAGATGTATATAGATAGATTTTCCTGTAGGCACTTACTGAGTATGTTGTACCTGAGAAAGACAATCTCATTGCATCTGTGATGACTAACTTATTCAAATAGTGATACATTTACTATTATTGCAATGAGTGATCTATGCCACTTGTGGACACACTGTAATTTTTTAACAGTTGTTTCATACCCAGGCTGTATGCCTAGTGTTGGGCTTCCACATTTCTGTCACTGATGCTATCAAAGTGATAACTATGTTAATTGTGGTACAACAGGAATCAAGTATGTATAGTGTAGACATAAACAGAATGTCTTTTAGTATTGATTTAACTCACAATGGGGTAAGTGTACTAGGACAGTTAGGGTTATTCTCTATCACTGACCGTCAGTTATAATCATACTGTGTTTTGATGATTGTAATGACCGTTACACTGTTCATCTTCAAGGAGTTCATATTCACAGCCATTCTCCAGTAACTAGATAGTGTATGGTGTAACTGGGTGGGACACTGTGTTGCAAAGCTGCTGCAGTGCCTAGCAGAGGGAGAGTATCTACTCATAAACAATTAGCAATAAGGCATGACCAACAGTTATGTTAAATGGTCTGTTAATCACCTGTAGGGGCTTAATGTTGAATGAGGCGAGTCAGTGCCACATGTCGCTAGACAGTGATAAACTGACCATTAACATAATACCTGGGAGTGGCTTATTGCTATCATAATAAAACTGTTTTTAAAACAACATTAAACCATGTTCATCATATGGTTAGGCTCTACATGTATGTTAATAAAAACTAAATATAAGGCTGTTACAGTGTTTACAGTCAATTAGAAAGCTGCATTTCTCAAACCCTTGTTATAATCAGAGATATTATACCTGTACAACTCTTGGTTTTGCTGAACTCTATTGTTCAGGTGGCCCACCACATGTGGTGTGGTGTGGTGTGGGGCATTGGTAGGTAAGGCCATGCAACTACTAAGTGTGGTACTGCTGTGCAGCTGCAATCAGGGATGTGTACGCTTTGCGTACATGGCCTCAGTTTTGCTGTTGATCTCCACTGAGCATGCAGTACCTGGTCAGGTGGGTGGGATGTCTCGTAGTACATTTAGACAATTGTTTGTTATTTCTGTCACCTGCTGCTGGATGTCTGTCATTGGTTGTGTTGACTTGGTCCTCCCCATACTTTGGCGTGTGTGTGTGTGTGTCTCTGTGTGTGTGGTGCTGGGTGAATCCGGAGTTAGGTTTCAGCTCTAACAGTGAATTTCCACTTTGTCGCTGTGGAACAACCCTAACTAATGCATTAAACGGAGTTTTTGCCTCTAATTTCCTTCTTTTGAGAGTGATAACGAAACAGAACTGTAATGCAGCGGGGCCGTGGGACCCTCCTGCCATAAGTTACGGCGGGGAAGGGCCCTGCTGCCCCTGCCGCATGTTGTCTTGTGGCATAGTAACAGGAAGAGCAACGCAAACAGAAGTGCTAACAGTGGCGACATGGTAACGCAAGTGCGAATGAGAACAGAAAGGGCAATGCATTACGGTGGCATAGACGGGAACGGTCTGCCACGTGATGTATTGTCACATAGTAACATGGTGCCTGCAAACAGAAATGCCAATGGGCATGGTGATGCAAAGTGAAACAGAAAGAGAAACAGTGCAGTAGAGCAAATGGCAAAAATAACAGACACGCAAGTGCAAATGAAAACGCAGCGATAACGACATGGTGGCATAGACGCCAACGGTAAGTGAACGGGCAATGACCATAAGCGGAAAGGGCAATGGTAACAGTAATGTAAAGCGCGACAGGCTGGTTTTCCAAAAGCTGAATAGAGAAAGACAGTGAGTACAAAGAATGTATGCATAATAATGGGTATCGGAGCAGAAAATGAGGACTTGGAATACTAAATAGGTTATATCTCAGGAACCGCACTTAGAAAAAACTTAAAAGTAATATGATTTATGACTGTCCTGGCTAGTTTTGTGCTTAGCCCCTATTGGGGCTAAAGATTTTCGACGAAAAGTCCATATCTCGCACCGCTTCGAGATACGGGCTCTTGAAAGGCGCGCGAACGTCAAATGTTATCCTATGGGAAAAAAGAGAAGTTCAGAGCACCATAACTTTGCCTCCCTGTAATATTTTTCACCAAACCACTGAAAGGCACATCTGTGGGCTGTTGGCTGTCTTCCTCAAATTTCAGGAAAAAAGACCAAACTGTTATTTTGCAGCAGGGTGCCAAAGGATTCCTGTAATGCATCAGGCGCCGTAATGTTATCCTATGGGAAAAACCATCAACTTTGGAGTGCCGTAACTTTGCTGCCATGTAATATTTTTTCAATACAACACTGAAAGGCACATCTGCGAGATGTCGGCTGCGTTCCCTTCAAATTTCAGCCCAAAACTCCCAACCGTTCTTTTGCAGTGCAGTGCCAAAGAATTACTGTCATTTTCCCACAGACTAGAAAATTACTGTCGCACTTTGCGTAAAGCTTTTGCAAACATTTGCGATAATTTTCGCGGAGCAATTAAAGTACTTTGTGAAAGTAATTTTCCAGAAATCTGAAAACATATTTCTGGGGTGTTTTACCCAAAATAAAGACATGGCTAGCATCCTCAGGGTCTGACTAGGTGAATACAAAAGAATTAGGTTGCTAGAGGGTCCCAATTTAAATGCCAAGCATTTTCTAATCACCAACCCTAAACAAAATGGCCAATTTGCGAAAGTAACAGGCCCATTTGCGAAAGTAAAATGCATTTACAAAGTGTTGAACTTTTTGTTAACTTTTCCCATTGACTTATAATGGGAATTGTTTTGAATAACTTTTGAACCGTTTAATATTTTTCACCAAATCTTCAAAAGGCACATCAGGACCCGGCCTACGTTCTCTGAGATTTTGGGCGGTCGCGTAAACCGTGTGACCTGTACGATGCACCAGAATCTGTAGTAAGTATCATGCTTTAATAACTCACGAGCCATGTATCCGATTGGCACGAAACTTGGCTGATGCCAAGGCCTATGGTTCTTGATCGCGTATTCCAAATTTCAGCCAAATCCGTCAAATGTTTGTAAAGTTATTAAGGTGCAAAGTTTTGGGGTTTAACATAGAAATGGCTCCTCAACCCTAACTATGGTAGCACTACCGTGCTACCATAATAAATATATAAATATATATATATATGTGTGTGTGTGTATATATATATGTGTGTGTACATATATATTTTTATATAAATAATATAAAAATCTACACTGCCAGAGTCAAACCATGCCCTGGAGGACAGCTCCCATACCTCTTCAGTGTCCCTCATTACGAGAGACAGCCCTTATTTGGCCCCCTGAAAACTGCTCTGTCCCTCATCCGTCCCACATGGAAAAGGTGCCGCCCACACAGTGAATGTGCTGTTAATCAGAACTGAAAGCAGACACACTGAAGTGTTACATACTAATACTGAAATATATTCTGTACAGGTACACACTATGGGTATCACTGTGGTCTGGGCATGTGTCCCCATGTTTGAGAATATGTCCTCATTCTGAGGATCTATGTCCCTCAGTCTGAGTGTCCATAAAGGTCCATGTCCCACATGTCAGTGACAAAAGGTTGAGAGGTATGATGCACCCCCATCATGATCCCCAACCCCAGTAGCCCCGACATCCACTTTCAACCCTGGTGGTCTCAGTGGTCCCCCCACTCTCAGCACGAATCCTGACCTCCGTTCCACGTAAAGAAAACAAATTTTCCAGTGGTCTCTATTTCCAGCATGAATCCCACACCCTGTTACATGTAAAAGAAATACTCTTCTTCCTGTAGTCTAGTGGTCCCTCCCATCTGAGTGATACAACACATCCCAATCAAAACCCATGAATGAGCCAGCGATTGCTCAGCTCTTCTCACCATGACTGGCCGCCCGATTGAGGTATGAATGAGCGTAACTGTTCAGTAGCACCTATCTGCATTTCAGTCGAAGGCCGCCATGGTGGTGAGAGAGGGCTGAGCCGGGCGCTGCTCCGATTTGTGGGCATTGATTGGGATGAGTGGGGGCATCACTGCCGGGTGGATGGACCACTATACTACCAGGGAAAATCGTTCTTTACAAGGAACGGGGTCGGAATCATGCTTGGGGTGGGGGACCACTGTACTACCAGGGAAAATTCATTTTCTGTACATGGAATGGAGGTCGGATTCGTGTTGGATGGTGGTGGGGCCACCGACTACCTGAGAAAATCGTTGTCTTTACGTGGAATGGCAGTCGGATTCGTGCTGGGGGTGGGGGACGCTGGACTACCAGGGATAATTTGTTTTCTGTACATGGAATGGAGGTTGGGATTCGTGCTGGGGGTGGGGGGGCACTTCTTGACTACCAGGCATAATTCAGTTTCTGTACATGGAGTGGAGGTCGGGATTGGTGCTGGGGAGGCAACTGGGCTACCAGGGAACATTGTTTGTTTTACGTGGAATGGGGGTTGGGGAATGGATTCGTCCTGGGGGGGCACCACTGCATTACCACTGGCTTTTTGTCATCAGTATTTAGTGCCGCGCTACAGGTCACGCTAATGCCTGTAGCGCAGGATTATACTTTTGAATATGCTGGTGCACCGGCATTCAGGGCCCCTCCTCTGCATACATTATAATTTAGCATCGGCGCTAACACCTAGCACCACCACTAAATGTCCTTTTGAATATTGCAGTCTGGTGCAAATTCAGCTATAGTCCAGTGCAATGGATTTGCGCCCGGCGCTAAGCTTTAAATATCTGGCCCCTGGTTTATAAATATAAGGTGGTAAGAAACAAAAGCTGTACTGCATCTTTGTTGATTTAAAATCAGCATTTGATAAAGTAAATAGAAGATTATTATGGGACAGATTAGAAAAAAGAGGGTTGGAGTTATATTTACTGAATATGTTTAAAATACTATACCAAAATAACTACACAAGTGTCAGGTATAATAATAAAGGAGAAATCGGTACTTGATTTAAATTGAATATCGGGGTTAAACAGGGGTGTACGTTGTCCCCTCTATTGTTTAATATTTTCTTTGATACCGTTTTAAGGACATTATATGATCCAGAACATCATATGCCTAAGATTGGTGATAGATTATGTCCCTATTTAGCTTACGCAGATGACGTTGCTCTATTATCCACCAGTTATTTGGGCATAAGGAGATTACTAGAGAAATTTCAACACGAGTGCGATTTGGCAGTACTTTAGATTAATTATGGTAAAACTAAGGTGTTAATATTTGGAGGGAACAATAATAAGTAAAAATATATAATAAAAAAGAATAGACTTGAGGTGGTGAGGGAATTTTGCTATTTAAGCATTATTTTTTCCCAGCAAGGGACTTGGAGGAAATATATTAAAGAAACAGAGAATAAGACTAGAACATTTACCCCATTAATGAACTCATTTTCACATAGATATGGAGGGAAATATAAATGTAATAAATGCTAAAATAAGATGCCAAATACTATATGGAGCAGAGATATGGGGTGGTCATTTCAGAATAAATATAGATACATGTTTAAACAAATTTTTTTAAAATATCCTGGGTTTGCCAGGAAGTGCTCCTTCAGCTCTTCTCAGGGCAGAAATAGGGCAATACCAGTAGGATGCCAAATTGCACAGAGATCTGTAATCTATTGGTTCAAAGTATTGCTGTATGGAAAATTATAGGTTCCTGAGATTATGCTTGGAGGAAGTGATAACATATATTGAACAAATTACATTTTTCCTAGCATACAAACTGTTGATGAATTTATCAGGCCTAATGGACTAATGGACTGTATTTCAGATTGCCTTAGACACCCTTTAGAACAGATAAGCATAGAAATACAAACTAGAATAATGGATATTTACATGCTGCAAGATCTAGGAAAGTGTAAGCAATTTAAAGTTTGTAAATGGTTTAAAAATAATAAGAGATCATAAAAGTGAAAGATATTTACAAACATTAACAAACCCTAATCTTAGATAGATATTCACACATTTTATATTTGAACTTTTTACTTGTCACTGGAAGATGGATCAATATAATAAAGTGAACAAAGGAATTAAAACAAGTAGTAACATGTAGTTATGGACAAGATGATTTAGTTCACTTGATCATCTTGTGCCCCTTGTATAATACATACAAGGAACAAGTTCTGGGGAATGTATTGGAATCTTGAATATGAACCTATACATGTGATTGGTTGCTTGGGCTTGTATACATTGTGCTTAAGACATAATGGAGTTTGACCAATTAATAGTAATAGAATATTTATTGTTTTTCTTTTCTTTCCTTTTCTTTTTTTTCTTCTTTCCCTTTAAGCATTTAGCACTTTATGTAGGCTAAGATGGTATTACTGTTAGTTATGATTTTTATGTTTGCTTGCACGCATATGCAAGAAACAGTGCCACCATACGAGAATTCGTAGGTGTGCCTCCCCCACTTCCAATGCCCTGATGCCTTGTGCAGGCACGACTGCACCCGAGCCAGTGAATGTAGGAGCTGTTTGACAGTCGTTCAGATGCAGTCGCGTACAGTTTAAAGCAAACAAATGCTGCAATCAGCGGCAGTAACGTGTAGGCACTGCACTGAAACGGCTGTCCTAGACAGCTTCATCCCCCTGCAACAAGTAGCATTCTGGGAGCCCCCCCCTCCAGCGTGCTCATGCACTCTTCCCACACACACACTTTATGGCCAGCGGAGGTGCCCAATCCCCCGTCTGCTCCGCTGCGCTCCCCCCCCCAACAGAGTCCCAGGTGCCGCAACAGGCTGTATGGCCGATGGGGTACCCAATCCCATAGGGCTCCACTGTATCCCTCCCAACAGACTTCCAGGTGCCATGCGGGAGCCCACCCCAGCATGGTGATAATCAGATGGCCGGGGTGCCCAACTTCGCCGGCCCACTGCCCCCAAAAAGTTTTCCAGCTGCCACACTGGGAGCCTACCCCAGTGTGGCAAAAGTCCCGATCGTCTTTAAAAAACCAAAAAAAATGCCCTGTAAGAAAAAACAGTCCCTCGCTGACTGTCTTGACCCCCGTGTCCCCACTCGTGCCCACCCTCTGCGCACCCTGCCTCCCCACACCCCCACCTCACCCCATACTTACCTCCAGAGTCTGGCGCAACGATCTTCGGTGGACCGGGAACACGTCTGCACTCTTCAAAGCCGACCGCGAACTAAGGAAATGCAGATAAGCTGTATAATGGAATAAGTAGGGTTTTTTTCAACTTTGATGCATATCTCAGGCATTTTGGGGAATTTTTTTCACCAAATTTTCAACATGGGCTTCTTGGGACCTCACCTCATGAATTCTGGCACTTTCATTTTGTTATTGGGTCCTAAAAGGTGATTTTGCGGTCACTGCACAGAACCACCTTTCAGGACTGATTTCTGAAATGACAATGTCACAATTCATGAGGTAGGCCCCAAAAACCCTATGTTGAAAATTTGGTGAAAAAATTACCAAAAATGACTGTTTTATGAGCGTGCGTTTGCAGTTCCTACGCACACTCGTAGGTTTGCAAATTTTTTATATTTTCACTCCAGATTTTCAACATTACCATTTTACCACACCTCCTCATGAGCAGTACAGCTGTCATTTTTCACATCTCACCCAAAATGTGTTTCTGCGCATGTAGTGCACAGTGGCGCAATCGGTGTGCGAAATCAATGTTCGGGACAGATTAAGAAAATCACAGTGACACTGTTCATGAGCAGAGGTGATAAAATGGCTATGTTAACAACTTGGTGACAAAAGTCCATAAAATGTCTGTGTTACGAGCGAGCATTGCACAGTTTCCATGCGCCTCGTAAGTTCATGAATTTGTAATATTTTCAGTCCAGATTTTCACCACTGGCATTTTTCCACACTTCCTTATGAACAGTACAGCTTTCATTTTTCACACCATGGCTGAAATGTGTTTTCGCACTTCCAGTGCAGAAATGCGTGGTCGCTGTGGGAAATCACTGTTCCGGACAGATTAAGAAAATCACAGTGACACTGTTCATGAGCAGAGGTCCCAAAATGCCTGTGTTGGCAATCTGCTGTAAAAAAAAAAAATCCCCGGACTAATTACATTATGGGTGTGCGTTCTGCAGTTTCTACGCATGCTCGTGACTTCACCTGTTTTTTTAATATTTTCACTGCAGAGTTTCAACATTACCATTTTTTACACCTCCCCATGAACAGTATAGCCATCATTTTTCACATCCTGTTCGAAATGTGTTTTCGCACCTGTGGTGCCAAATGACGTAGTCGCTGTGCAAAATCAGCTTTCGGTTAGCGAACTGATATTGCCATTGTTCATAAGTTAGGGGTCACAAAAAACCCATGTTGAAAATTTGGAGTGAAAATACCAACGAACGCCTGAGGCATTAGGGTTTCTGACCATAACGCCCCACCCTGAAGAGAATGACGGGCATCAGGGGAGTGACTTGGGATTGTTGCCTGTAATGCTCATATCATTCCACCCCCACCCACACCCTGCAGCCAGTAAGAAGCATCAAGGCGTGCCTTGGACTCTTTGGCCCCAAAGTTCACCCCATTCTCCCATACTGCACCCATCTCACTGTATTTCCTGATGGAATAGGGTGAGAATAAGGGCCAAAGACCCCAAGGCACACCGTGACACTTGTCGGTGTCTGCAGGGTAGGGTGTTGTGAAATGACATCACCGTTATGCCTGATGACCCAAAGGCATACCCCAGTGCCTGTCAGTCTCTGCAGGGTGGTGGTGGGGTTGGCTTCAGTTCAATACTTCACTGCCATTCCTATTATGCAGCTCTCTAACTCCTACACTACCAATGCCAGTGCCAGCAAGCAAACATTCGGCATTGACAAATGCTTGTTTAACTGGTGAGAATGTGAGATTTGTTTTTTTAATGTATAATCTGTAATGACTTTAAGTCGATGATTAAAATTTGATTGATACACCATACTTGACTTTGTACTTGCCAGTATGTGTAGTGATGTGTGTGTGTGTGTGTCAGGGATGTTCTACCAAACCAACCTACTTGATTTCTTTGATTGGGTAACCAGGACAGTAGACAGAGGACAAGCAGTGGACATTCTGTATCTAGATTTTAGTAAGGCCTTTGATCCTGTTCTCCATAGGAGATTAATTAGAACCTGGTGGACCTGGGTACATGTGAAACTGGATAGGTGGGTCAAATGCTGTCTATAAGATAGAAACCAAAAGGTGGTTGTGGTGATGGTGGTAGTGATTCTTGGATGCTGTACCAGTCACTAGCGGGGTCCCACAGGGCTTCGTGCTCAGCACAGTGTTATTCAGCATCTTTATCAGTGACATTGCAGATGAGGAAAAAAGCAAAATATGGCTTTTTGTGGATGACACAAAGTTCTGTGCAAGACTAGACATGGAAGAAGAGAGACAGGACATTAGGAAGTACCTGGCTAAACAAGAGAGAGGTGGTCATTGGCAGCTGGGATTCAGAGCAAAACAGTGTAAAGTAACGTACTTGGGGGCGAAGAACCCAGAGTCCAGATACTGTATGGGAGCCGTGCAAGTCACCAAGGCAAAGTAGGTGAATGACTTATGTGTGTTCATTGCTGGTGACCTGAAGCACTCAACACACTGCAAGAGAACAGCGCCATAGTAAATTGGATGCTGGATGAATAGTCAGTGGTATAACTAGTAGAAAATAAGAGGTCATCCTGCCACTCTACAGGCCACTGGTTCAGCCACATCTGGAGTACAGTGTGCAAAATGCTGTAAAACTACTGTGGAGCAAGGCGAGATGGCATCGCACTTGCCCAATAGGCAACCAGACTTAGCAGGGTGCCACGGAGTAAAAGAATGGGCGAGGCGATTCGGGTGTGTACACCTACTTATTACCTGCTAGGATGCCAATGAAATATGGAATCTCTGTTTGTTTAGACCACCTGCACATGGTCACCAAAATGTTACAGGTAAAATCACCTCTCAGGTTCTTGGTAATAAACCAACAGAAGAAACAACAGACAAATGGCACAAGTGGTAATAAACTTGTTTATTACACAAAAGGAGACATGTGCCCTAATCAGAGCTTTTCCAAAGCAGACACTGGAAGCCAAAGTTTCCCTGTATCCAGGATATGAAAATGGTGTCATTTTTTTCTGTCTGGTCTCATAGAAAATACATTAAACCAAAGCTTATATACTTAGATAATTGTCATGACAACAACTCTTACTTATGTAAATTTGATATACAGAATGGGCTATATTGGCCAAAAGTTGGGTGGCTCCACAGTGTAAAAATTATACATTTTTGTAAAATCAGCTAAAAATTGTGAATACAAAGAATTCTCACAAAATACAGAGATAACAGACAAATAAGTGCAGTGTTACATAAATCTGTGATGGCAGTGCAGTCTGTATAATAATAATAATGCAGTACGACTTCTCAGAAAACAGCTTACAAAGAGCTATACAAAGAACATATAAGGCATTCTTGGCGACATTTATTCATTTCCAATAATCACTAATAATGTCCCTGGTACCTTGCTCTTATATTGTAGGTATTGGTGCCCTATGGGTTATTAATGATTAGGGCTCATTGGAGCCATAATTAGGTAATATTGTAGATGCTGTCAGTGGTGTATGGTGGGTTGCCAATATGGGTAGGGGGACCAAGTGTAATACCTGTCTACCTTTAGGTCATCTGATATGGCTATCCCCAGGTCCCTTTCCATTTTTATTTTTGTTAGTACCCCCTTCCCCCCATTGTGTACTCTTTCCCCTGAGTTTTTATTTCTTAGGTGCATTACTTTGCACTGCTTTGCACTGAATCCAAGCTGCTATACATTTGCCGATTTCTCCAACCTTGCTAAGTCCCTTCTCATCCTTTCCACACCCCACCTTGTGAATCAACCCTGTTACAGATCTTTGTGTCGTCTGCAAAGAGGCATACTTTTCCTTCCAGTCCCTCCACAATGTCACCTATTAAGACATTAAAGATGACAGGTCCCAGTACTGAACCCTGCAGTACCCCACTAGTAACCCCCCCCCTTTCTTCAGAGTGGACCCCGTTTACTGTTACACTCTGCATCCTGTTGTCCAGCCAGTTTTTTTACCCATGCTACCACTCTTGGACCTACTCCCAGGTTGGCTAACTTGTTCATTGATCTTTATGTGGGACTGTGTCAAATGCCTTGCTAAAGTCTAGGTAGGCCACATCCGCAGCCCCTCCCTGGCCTACTACTTTGGTCGCCCAGTCAAAGAAATTATTCAGTTCGTCTGACATGACCTTCCCGCTGTGAATCCATGCTGCCTTGGGTCCTGTGCCCCACTGGCCTCTAGGTACTCAACAGTTCTTTCTTTCAGAAGTCATCCAATCATTTTCCTACAACTGAGGTCAGACTAACAGGTCTAGTTTCCTGCCTCTGTATTGCTCCCACTTTTGTGAATGGGAATCACATCCACCCTCCTCCAGTCCTCAGGTACCACACCATCCTCCATGATTTGTTAAAAGGGTAGTCAGTGGTGTCACTAGTTCTCCCCTTAGTTCTTTTAGAATTCTGGGGTGAATGCCATCAGGCCCATTGCTTTGTCCACCTTCAACTGCAGGAGTTTTCCAGAGCCTTTCTTCCATGAATGGACTGGGATCACCTCCCCCATCCCTCCCCAGACTTGAGACATAGGAAATTGCTTTGCTATGTACAACATTGTCTCAAAACCATAAGCTGCTCTGCGCATTCTGTCTGGCAAAGTTGCAGTCTCGATATTGTGGAGTGTTACAAAACTGAGGCAATGAGTTTGAATAAAAAAACACTACAGTTAATGCACTTCTTTTTAGCGTTGCAGCATCAGCTTCACTCATGCTACATGAGTAATTCTTGTTTCTGGTGATTACAACTGGCTCTTTGGTCTGACACTGCTGTTTACGTAAGAAGAAAAGTGGCTGTACTGAGCCAGTGTCTGGGGGCAGATTTGGTGAAGTAGCATGTGAGAGGATGTGCGCCACTAAAGTTACCTGTGGGCTGCATTACCTGACTTGTATTACTTCCGGTTTTGGGACAAGTCAGTAGGAGAGTGGGTTGGCAGTTGGGAGTGTTATAATTACTGATTTCCGCTGGAGGCCCTTTATTATTATAGTCTGAGATTGAACAGTACATGGACGCCGGGTGAATTCTAGGACAGGATGCAGTTGGGTTATGGGATCACATTGTATGTATAGCAATAAATATAGAATAAAGGATGGGGAAATGTGTGATATGAGAACATAATAACTTAGTTTGTTTTTTCCCATAGGGAAACTGTGCGTGATTTGCTGTTATAAAGGAGTGTTTATAATGGCAAACATGCAGCCAGTTTCCTCTCCCTGCATGCGCCAGCCACAGCTCTTCCATTCTGACCACAGGCCACTCGGAGACTGAACTGCTACTTGGACTTGGAAAGTAAGTGATGCTTAAAATCAAAAATACCAAGACAGAGGGGAAAAAACAACTTTCACCTGCCGACAGAAGCGATAAATAAAAAAATGTTAAATAAACAAATAAAGGTGACCGCGGACCACGTGCTGAAACCCTAACCAGACTGCGGTTGTATAGGAATGACTGTTTATATAATTGCTGTGGCAAAAAGGCAAACCCAGCAATTGTATAAAATAAAATATGGGGTGTTGTGTTTAAACTTGAAGTTTACACAACCCTCGTGTTAGATGCTTTTCACAAATCCTGAGAGGGTTTTGTAGCATCTTAACACCTCGGTGTGTAAATTTCTCTATACACACACCTCTACTTTATTTTATATTTAATGCACACCTAAGGTGTGAGATGCTCATAGTTTATCAAAGCATCTAATATTGATGGTGTACATTAAATTTTCATATACACACTTTCCCATCTTTTATTTTATATAATTACTGGTGAGCAATTTTTTCCAGCCTAGCTTCTGAGAGAGAGTGAGACTGAGACTGAGATTTTCGTTGTACAAAAAATAAGATGGAGCAGTTGAACAATGAAAAAAAGAAAAAGTATTCTGAGTCAGACTGAGGAGTGTTACAGTGGTGGCTCCGTTCAGTGGCTCCTCCTTGGTAAGAGAGGCATGGAGATGGCATGTTTCCGGATCTGTTCAGCTCGCCACCACACAGGATAAGAGCAAATGATGGAGCACTCCTTTTTTGAGTGATGGAGTGCATGTTCGCCATAATAACCCGCAGGTTATTATGGCGAATATCATCTTGGTGAGCCCAAAGAAACATTTGCTCACCAGTAATTATAGATGCGATTCTGCACTCTGGATTACCAGCTTGCTGAATAAAGTCTCCAAAAGAGGTTAGTTTGTACATGCAGCATTTATTTTGTATTTGGTTACTGCTCGTATGATGTGTGCTAGCGGTGGGTTTTTATAAAAATGCATAGGAGTGTTTATGTGTCTCTTTTTTTTTTTTTTTTTTGAGGTATGGTAATTTAGTGAGTATTAGCATTTTTCCACTACAAACATGGCTGCCAGAAATGTGTTGTTTTAAAAAAAAAAAAAGTTTCCAGCAGGCATGGATATGTGGGCTGTGATGTACATAGCTTGGTATAAAAAGTGCCAGCTGCAGGGTTGTACTATAAAAACATGGGACTGA
The DNA here is from genome assembly GCA_016271365.2 of Neoceratodus forsteri. Taxonomy (NCBI): domain Eukaryota; kingdom Metazoa; phylum Chordata; order Ceratodontiformes; family Ceratodontidae; genus Neoceratodus; species Neoceratodus forsteri. The sequence continues at coordinate 1,235,052,762 of CM057454.1, forward strand.
CCAATCTGGACACAGGATTCCTTTTACCTGTTTTTTGTATGATCTTTTCTCCCCCTCTATGTGCTGCCGCTCTCGGCCACTCTTTCAGGCTGTGCCAAGGCTACACCCAATTCATATTGTTCCCAGCCCCCATCTCTCACATTGCAGACATCACCAGGGTAACCCAGATGTAACCCTTTGCCGGGCGGGCCCCCCTCCTCTGAGGGGAGAGGCACCTGGGACAGGGCAACTGCTATACTTGGCCCTGGGGTACTGCTGAGGGATGGATGACTCGCTACATTGACCACATCAGACTGCCAGGCGGCCCATCCAGCTGAATGCGGGCCATTTTCCATTTTCCCAGTGATGTTCCCTCCTTGCGCTGCATCATTACCCCTGGTCTCCACCAGAGGCCACTGTGGAGTGATGCACTCCCACAGCCCACCCCAGGAGAGGAGAGCAGTCTTACAGATGCTCAATCCTCTCCCTCCCCTTCCAGCCCCCGGCTTTTACCTGTTTAATAACTCATAATTAATTTGCTTTCGCTGATATTTGACAAAATATTTTTATATCAGTAACAAAACATTAAGTTCAGCATACTGCAAGAACAGATGCACAGATGAGTACCCTTCACAAACAGTCTTTAAATGTCTAGGTAGTTCTCTGAGCTGATAGGCAATACAGAGGCAAAAAACAAGTATCCCTGGGCAAACCAGCCACACAGATCAAAAAGTCATGTTTCTAAGTTCATTAATTTTATTTTCCTCACAAGCAGGCCCTCAAGAGGCATTATAGTACAGTGGATTAAGGCTCTGAGCTGCAGATCTGAAGACCTAGGTTTGAATCCCACAGCCACCTAGGTGCATACTGTGTGATCCTGAGCAAGTCACTTAACTTCCTTGTGCTCCCAGGTCGCATTTGGAAATGAGCTTCAGTTTGGTGTGCTACTCCTAGTTAAATAATGTCCCCTTTCCCTTTCACAGTTAATTGTTGGCAAGGATCAGATTTATTTTATAGCTTCTGTTAAGACGAGCAGTTATTTTTCTGTGTGTTTTGTTCTGGTCATGTTTCATGGAGCACTCTGCATACTGGCAGCATTTCCTCCTTTATACAGATGTTATAGAAGAAAGCTGATCCTTACCTGTAGTGAACCAATGGACAGAGAGTGCTGTAATTTTGAGGTAAGCTGTTTCTTTGGGTCTGAAGAGACTGAAATACTGTGTACTTGTATAAAGAGATAAAAGTTCATTTGAACAAAATATTGACAAGGCCAATGTTCATTTCAGGCCACAGGATTGAGCCAATGGCGCACCAACGGGTAGCTTGTTCCATCTTGATAGTGCAGCATGGATCTTTTGTCGTGCTTGCACCTTTAAGAAACCTGGACGTTTGCATGAGGCTGCCCTTTACATCCACAGCACTGAAAGCATTAGTCCCTGAGGGGCATGTTCTGCTGTTGGAGAAAGAGGACTGAAGGTCTGACAACTCAGAAACGCCCCTTGGGGGCGTGTCAGGTACCAGACTCACTGCAAATTTGCCGAGAAGCCGGAGAAGGAAAAGTTAATGAGGGCTCAAGTACACCCCTTGGGGACATGTCAAGTATGGAGGCTCACTGCAGTGCTAATAAGGAGAGTCCTGCTATGGCCCTAGAGGGTTGTCTTCTATTTATTTGAGCCGCAAATGGAAAGAATTTTAAAAATAGCATGATCACCACCCCGGGCCGTCTACTTAGCGTCTCTCTGCTCTCCAGCGCAGACACTAGTTGATTGTTAGTTATCTCTCGGTCAGAACACAGACCGGGAAGCAGCTGTATCTGTGTTGTGCTGGGGTGCTTATGTTTATAAGCTACTAGCTTACATATCAGGCAACACTCCTAAGTGGCAGTCACATGAATCACGGTTCTTATATTTTAGCAGAGTGCCTTTGTGTGAGATAGCTCAGCTCACACAAAGGCAATCTGCTAAAATATGGAGCATCGTGTGGCTAGTGTCTGTACCAGAGAGTAGAGAGACGCTATGTAGACTGCCTGGGGTGCTGATCATGCTGTTTTTAAGATCATGATTTGGGGCAAACAAATAGAAGAGACAACCACTTTGTGTATTTTTTTATCAGTCAGGGGAAACTGAGTAATGTGACATTCTGGAGAGTGACCATTGACTGGCAGCTATAAGGAGGGCTAATTGCACTACAGTCATTAGGGTAGACGTTTCTGACCGTATTCAGCCACAGAATGGCTGATTATGGATGCAAGGGGCAGGTGCTTCTTGTTCTAGCACGTGATGCACAGAGACACATCACGAGATACAGAATAGTTATCAAAACTGCGCCTTTACTGTTGGTGCGCAGTTAGTTTGGAGTCACGGGTCGGGAGTGAGCTTGTAGTACTACTAACTAGGAGCTATTGCATCACTATATGGCTGATTGATTGCTAAAACAAAAGTCTGTTAGGCAAATTACAGCTGAGATTTTAGCTGTGGGAGCTCTCCGAGTAGACTTTAGTTTGGATTGCATTTATGTCAAGCGGGCAGGAGGCGGGGATTGTCAGCACTCAGCAGAGCTGCAAAGCTTGAGAGCACTAAAGCTGCTCATAGGCAGTGGAATGATGCTTTCTTTTCTTTCAGTGCGGTCGTAAATGTGCTGGCACTAGAGCCGTGATGTTATGCCAGGATAACATCATGGCTCCAGTGCCAGCTTAACCAATCAGAGTCAAACATTGTTCTTTGCCATTGTATAATATTTTATCTTTGATTGTCTTTTCACCTTGTAAACCTTATCTACCATTTTGTATGTTTCTGCTTTTTTATGTGCTACAGAATTATAAAGAATGTGCTACTGTACCATAATGAGGTGACAAAGTCAGTTTAATTCCAGTTTAAATAAGTAGTAAATAAATAAATACATAAATATGAAAAATAAAGAAGAGCTTTGTTGTGAAAAAGGGGCCTAGAACTGGTTGATAAAATATCATCCATTCTTTTAAATATTTGGGTCTGACATTCACTAGTTAGTTACCATTTATTATATGCACTGATTCTTGATTACTGTTGTATACAATTTTGTTTGTAGGTATGTACTTCAATGCAGCTACAACATACATCACTGCAAGCTATAGCCTAGACTTGACTGTATGTCTTTAGACAACTGATGTGACCTTAATTAGGATTACCAATCTCAGGAAGAGTTTAAAGCAGGATTGTCCAACCTCACGAACTAATATGTTCTCAATCGATGTATCAGTTGAGAACATATTAGGGCCAAATATTCAAAACTTAGCCCCACAGCAAAATTAGCACTGCATGGTATACAAAATTAACCCGGAACCATTTGCATGCTACATTAAAAGCAATAGCCCCTGGGCTAAATCAGTTGAATATAATGTGCAAATGAAGCCGTGCAAACAGGGCTGAGAGTGCAGTGCAAAAAAATCCCAGCAAATAAGACAGCTCTGAATATAGCAACCAAGAAGGCCAAAATGGAATAGCATCTCAGTGCACACAGTGGTAAAGTAAGGTAGAGTTGCAGTAGGTGTCCAATGTGGGTGATAACAATGAAGTGGTGCAAAACAACTGCAAACAACATTGCAGGCCAAACACAGTTGAACTGTGCTATGGTTTTGACAGTTTTGCCCAGTGCTAACACATTTGCCCAGCACTAACACATTAGCCAGGCGCTAAATTTTGCTATATTCAAAGCTCCTATGCAAATTGGCCTACTTAGGCAATCCATGGGGAAACAACCACATTAGCATCTTATTATGACCAGTTTTGCATGCATTACCATGTAGATTGCCTGGTGCTATTGCATGGTGCACACAGCTCCACCTGTATGTCAGACTGGAACTACAGGTTGGTACTTTCAGGCTGGATGCACTCACAGCTCAACCTGTATATCAGACATGATAAACAGTTCGATAGCTGCAGGCTGAGTTTGGACACAGAAGCACAGACTATTGTGGCCCAGGGGACTAGCACCACAGGAATGGGTGGTAGTGCTGAATGCCACAGACATAGTGTTATTTCTGCTACATTATGCATCAGATGGTACAGTACCATAGTAGCTGGTACTGTGAGGGATACAGCAACGCCTACAGTGTGTCAGGAAACAATGGCTGCTGCTATCCACACAGTGACATGCACAGCTGGAAGGTGTGCTCTGACAGTGGATACCACAGTCATACTGTCCTGTGACCCACATACACTGTGTCAGTCACATGAGATTCCCACACTAACATACACATGGCTGGCCATGTGTGATGAGGAACCTGGACAGGTGTGCGGTATGTGCCCCGGGGGGCAGACACATACCATCATACAGGAACATTGATGTGAGGGATATTCCCATCACTGGCACATGTGCACTGTGTGGATGGCTCCAGCCGTGTGGCAGCACCTACTATGTGGTGCAGCCTGGCCACCTGTACACCCTCCCCTCCCCTCAGTACCGTTCATTCCCCCAGTGCTGCATGTGTATGCTGGATTGTGGTGGTGTACCCCTATGGAGGGACTGGATGTGTGTGCTGCATGGATGCACTGATATGGGGTCCACTGGGTGCTGGGGCACCCACAGATGCCTGGTAGGGTTGGGACTGGTGCGAGATGATGGTGATGTGGGTGGTGCCATCTGTTTGCAACATGTGTCTTCCATGGCGTATGGAGTAGCCCAGGGTGGCCATCTGCCCTCTCTGCCTCCTCATTGGCTGCAGTCATCAGAAGCATGATGATGTTGTTGTTGCTTATGGCCATATTGTTTTGTGCTGCTATGTACATGCCCCCCATCCTTGTTTTGCCCAGAGTTAACACTGCCTTTTTCTGGGTGTTAATTTGCGCCATGCAAAGCATCGAGCAAAAACACTTTGCATGGCGCTAACGCACTGAATATAGCGTAGCACCTGTATTCATCTACAAGTCCACTGATTTCCCTACCTTTGTCTTACCACTTAGATGTACAGTCTTTGGAAAGTGAGCATGTTCCTATTAAGCCTATACAATCTGCAAATCTTTACTCTACTGGTGTGCACAATCTCTTGCTTGTTTAAAAATATGTACAGACATATTTATTTTTGTCTTTTTCTGACTGTAAATGTTATTAATTTTGTTTTTACTAATTTTATAATGTATGTTGTCTACTTATGTGTATACCTGGTCCCACTAGAAAATGGACAGTTATGCTCTTGAGTTTTAACATGGTTCCACAAATTTTAAAAATAAATAAAAATAAAATAACAAAGCTGTTTTGGGGCCTTTCAAAGAATGGGTTGCCCCACTGCCAGCCCTGGAATCTTCTTAATGCCCCCTTCCCTTTAAGTCACAGTTTTATTTATTTTTTTGTCTTTTTTTTCCTAACTGTATCCCTGATTCCCATAACATATTTAAGTTACCCTGGAGGTCGGTCCAGGTGGTTTGTGGCATCATAAACGTTAGTTGCCCTCACTTTAAACACAAGGTTTGGTAAGCAAAGAAAATAAAAGAAATGATTGGCTCCTAACACAGAAAGGGGCATTACTTCTTGTATTACAGATCCCACTAGGAACAGGGCAGTCCTGAATCTGGTATTTATGAACAGGGGTATCACTGCAGACACCACAGTTGGTAACTCCCTAGGTTCAAATTGTCATTATACAGTGTGGCTTGATGTACAGCTTGAGCAAGTAGAAAAACGCATTAGGACAAGGGTCCTGGGCATTAGGAGAGCACATTTTAAAGAAATGGGAAACTGCCCCAGGAACTACCTTGGAAGGGGGGATAGAGGGGATGTAGAGGCAGAATGTAAGAGAATAACAGAGGGAATAAGTGGGGGCTAAAGCAAGCTGTTTAAAGATAATAGGAAGGGTAAGAGGAGAAAGAGACCATTGCGGTGCTCAAAGGAGGTGGCTAAAGTGGCAAAGGAGAAGAAAAAACAGCTCTCAGGAAACACATGGAGACTCAAGTGGAGACAGACAGGGGACTATATACATCTAAACAAATGGATGCAGGAAGAAGGGTAATACCAACAAAGGTTCAGACAGAGGCAAGGATTGCCCATCAGAAATGGGTAGAAGACTTTCTTGAGGTACATGAGTAAAAAGAGGAAGGCAAGGGGGTGGTACAGTGATGATCAGGAGACCGAGGTATGTGTATGTGTGTGCGCGCGCACACACCTAGAAGAAGGCCAAGAAAAAGCCAGCATTTTAAATGCATACTTCTGCTTGGTCTCACAGTGGAAAGGGAGGAATGGGCCAGCATGCATTAACAAACACCAGGGAGTGGACAGAAGTTAATTTACAGAAGAGAGTCAATGAGGAGTAGGAAGTTCTTAAAGAAAACAAGTCAATGGAGCCAGACAGGGCTCACCCAAGAGTACTTATGAACTTAACACGGTGCTAGTCGCCCCTCTGGCAATGCTGTTTATCATCATATTGGAAATGGGGTGGTTCCAGAGGAAAGGAGGAAGGCCAGTGTGGTCCCTCTGTACAAGAGTGGTATCAGGGAGGAAAATAGTAATTACAGACCAGTCAGTCTCACATCAGTGGTGGGGAAGTTACTGGAGTCCCTTCCGAAAGAGAGACTGATGAAGTACCTGGAGACAAAATGGTCTGCAGGGCCACGGGCAGCATGGCTTCACAGGAGGAGGTCATGTCATACAAATGTCACAGATTTCTTTGACAGGGTAACTAGGGAGGTACAGAAGAGGAGGGCAGTTTATGTGGCCTATCTGGACTTCAGTAAAGCCCTTGACACTGTTCTGCACAGGAGGCTGATAAAGAAACTTAGTAGCCGGGGGATGGGGGGGAAGGTGTTGTGCTGGGCATCAGATTGGTTGAAAGATATGAGGAAGAGGGTGGTGGTAAATGGCAGTCACTCGGAGGATGGGAGAGTGACCAGTGGAGTACCACAGGGATTGGTATTAGGCCATTCCTCTTCAATGTCTTCATAAGTGATATTGCTGAGGAACTGGAAGAGAAGGTGTGTCTCTTTGCAGATTACACAAAATTCTGCAGCAGGGTGGTCACCCAGGACAGGGTGGAGAGAATGCAAAGAGATCTGGGAAAACTAGAGGAGTAGTCTAGAGATGGCAGCTGAAGTTCGATGCCAAAAAGTACAAAGTTAGGCATCTAGGACAGGGAACCCCGAATGCTCTGTATAAGATGTGGGGGGGGGGCACTTAGTTACCAACCAAGAAAGGAGCCTTGGGCAGATCATATCTGATTATCTTAAGGTGGCAGGGCAGTGCACCAGGGCTGCAGACAAGGTGAGCAGGATACTGGGTGCATAGGGAGGGGCTCTCTAGCAGAAGTGAGGTGGTGTTGCCCCTGTATTGCTCACTTTTGAGACCCCACCTGGAGTACTATGTCCCGTTCTGGAGGCTGCACCTCTGCAGGGACATCGACAGGGTGGAAGCAATCCAGAGGAGGGCTACTCAAATGGTGTGGGTATTGCACAATAAACCATATGAGGAGATGTTGTGGGAACTCAACATGTACTCCCTAGAGGAGATGATGGTGAGAGAGGAGATGACTGGATTTATAAATACTGTATGTGGTGAACAATGTGTGGGAGGGTCTCTTTAATAGGAGGAGGAGGAGGAGCATCAGAACATGAGGGCATGCTATGGAGCTGGGGGGTGAGTTTAAGAGGGATGTGAGGAAATACTTCTTCAGAGAAATGGCGGAGGACACCTGGAACAGTCTGCAAGAGGAGGTGGTGGGGACAAAGACAGTGGGGTGTTTCAAGCAAATGTGGGATAGACACATGGGTATAATAAATAGAGGTAAGAGAGGAGGGAGAGACACCTGTGACCAAACAGAGTTCAAGGTGTTGTGTTAGGCAGGAAAATAGGGCAGATTAGATGGGCCTCCTGGTCCTTTTCTGATGACACATTCTATGTTTCTATGTATTAGCTGCCAAGCACCACTTTAGTTTATTTGCCAAAACTCAGTTTCAAAGTGAATATGATTAGTGTCTAGACACAGAGTACTTTTCCACTTCTTCTTCCCACTGCACATAAAGAACATTAATTGAAGTAGATGACCAGAAACTGGGCTGACTCTACAGCAGGCTTAGGTGTATATAATTTGTAAAAATTTGGAAAGTTTGAATACTAGCAATTATTCACCCTGTTTATGCTAAAAAGAGTGGATATCGCACTATCCAGAAAAAGAGCTAAAAATATCACATGTACAAGATATTGCATTATCTGAGCCTTGGAATAATCCAACAGACCAAATGATTTTACCAGTGTCAGTGGCTCAGCTGGTTGCACACTCACCTCTAAGGCTGGAAGATCAGAAGGTTGTGAGGTCTAGCCACACATAAGGAACTTGGACTAAACCCTAATATTGACACTGTAGGGCAACATGGGGGGGTGCATTACTTAGGTGCCATCTTTCAGATGAGATGTCAAATTGAGGTCCTGTCTACCTGTTCTGCTAGATGTTAAAGATGCCATGGCATTTCTCAAAAAGAATAAAGACATTTCTCCAGTGTACTCACCAAATTTCTACTACTCCCTAAAATATACCACCAACAGCTTAATCTGATTCAATATGTCAGCTTAGATTTGTACCTCCTTCCCTTCCTCCTACCAGGACACAACTGAAAATAAGCAGAACTGACTTGCCCTCCACCTTCCCCATTCCACAAAAACTAAAATTTACCATCCATTCACTATATGCCTGGGAAAGGAGATTTCTGATCATTTCCCAGTGGTAACGGTCAAACAAGAACAAACACTGTTGCTCACACTCCAGCGACCAGGTACAAGTAAGCACATTCTAATGTGACAACCATGCATGCCCTCTTATGTGGCTACAAACATGCATAGGCACCTGCAAATGAATGAAATCTGTTTTGAATATTGAGTTCACAGTGTGAATAATTTACTAACCTCAGGAGAGGGGAGTACTATAAACTGCTCGGGTATGCTTGCTTCTATACCATAGTATGCCACGCATTAACAAACAAACAATAGCAACTAATATAACAAAGAACTGGGCAACACCACACATGTTCACTTGCTTGTATTTGCTGTGTAGCTGTTGGGCATAGACAGAGCAGCAGTTAAAATTAATAAATTAAAAACGCAAATTATAATAATGAAATTGACATGATTGGGAAATGAAGAGACTCATACCTAACATTGTTTTTTTTTTTCAGATTGTGACCCTGAATTTTTAATATAGTATTTTTCTTACCCCAGCATATGAGCATGACAGGTGTCATTTATGAAATGCCACCCAAAATGTGATTTTGCAAAATTACCACAAAAACAGGTTTGGGAAGTTGATTAGAAAATGACATCTGCCACGTTTCTATAGGTTGGGTAAAAAAATGACCATGTTGAAAATGTGTCTGTTCAAAATGTCAAACAACTGCAACATTATAAGTAAACATTGAAAATGTTAAAAGTTTCTTTCTAACTTTGTTTTTTTTTTACCCCAGATTTTCAACATAGGCATTTTATTACCCCTACCTTATGAACATGCAAGTGTAATTAATAAGATCTTGCAGATAATGTCATTTTGTGGCATGACTGTGAAAACATGTTTTGGGCAAGATCTGAAAACTGGCACTTGAAATGTTCATGTGGTTGGTTAAAAAATTGATATATTAAGAAATTGGTATCAAAATCTCACACTAGCAAACATATGAGGAAACAATGAAAAATGTCGTCATAACTTTTTCTGTTGAGATTTGCACATCAAATTTTCAACTTAGGCTTTTTATGACCCTGCTGTATGATCAAGACAGGTTTTTGTTTTTTTTTCTTTTTTGGGGGGGGCAGGTCAGACACATCAGAGTCACTTCAGTAGACTTTCAGACCTCTACCATCACCTTTCGGTGAGTGGTACCGAGATGTCTGAAGACATGTCACATCATTACCCCACTCACTCTTCCTAAAGTGCCTAACCTACCTAACATATCTAAGAACAACCCCCCACCCTTTTATTTCAAAATTTAATTACTAATTGGTAAGGGGGTCAGAACCTATATGAAACCATAACTACTTGTGTAATTTTACCAATCTATTTTATACTAAGAACCAATAGGCATGCTTATGGGCAGAATCCGGCTCCAACTTAGATTTGGTTTGTTTGCAACAATTGTGTTATGGGATCCCAGATCATTTTAAATTGTCTCTCTTGTCCTTTATTGCCATAATGAAGCCATTCCAAATTCATGCAATCCAGGAACAGATTTTTCCACAAATCATAAGTTGGGGGATCTACATTTTTCCAATTCCTGGCAATACATCTTCTGGCATTTGGTAATGTTATACAGAATAGCTCGAATAAGGGTCCAGAAGGTAAATTCTGAGTAAAACTAATACTTAGCGTACATCTTTCCAACTCCCTCTGAATATCAATGCCTGATATATTATTAAGCACAATAAAAATCTTGTCCCGAAAAGGAATAATTTGGGGGCAGGAGGTAATCACATGTTCCAAAGTCCCAATTTCCCCACAACCCTTGTTACACTATGGAGAAACAGTTGGGCAAAATTTATTCAAGAAATATGGGGCTGGATTTTCAAAGGCCTCAGACTGGTGCAAGGTGCTTGCATCGATCAGGTCTGATGCAAGAGGTACCTTGAGCCAAGGGCTGTGCCAAGTGATATTTTTAAAGGCAGCCTGCATCACCCAGCAGGCTGCCTGCACCAAAGTGTGCTAGTGCCTGCCTTGTGCCATGAAAGTGTCTGTGGCATGGTGCTAGGGGGCTTGCTGCAGACCCAGACTTCTGCAGCTCTTGGATCCAGAATTTCGAAGACCCCCCAGGAACTAAGTGCCAAGTACCCTTAGACCAATGAAGGGCTGGTCTAATGGTACTTAGACAGCTCCTGGGAGGGTCATCCAGTATGTGCCACTGAGTGGTCTGCCCCAATCCATCCCCAGTGGGTGATCCCTGGTGGTCCTGTGGTCCCCCCCTCATCCAATCACAATCCCTGACACCCACTACATTGCATATTGATATCTCCCTGGTGGTCTAGTGCTCCCCCACAGGTAGTGCCCATCTCTGCACTCCCACCCCCTCCTGTACCCTGATCAAGCCACTAGCACAGTCCTCCACACACCACCACAGATGGCCGCCGAATGAGCTGTCAGTGCGTGTACTGTATACAGTATGCACTGACAGCTCATTAACTGCCGACGATAGTGATGTGTCGGAGGTTGTGTAGCCACTGGATAGGGGTATGGAGGGGTGAGAGTGCAGAGATGGCACTACCTGTGAGGGGGGGCACTAGACCAGCAGGGTACAGGTGTGTGTTGGGGCACGGTGGTGTTGGGGGGTCTGTGTCCAGTTGCTAGCCCCATCTGTGTGTGCTGCAGACTCCCTGCTGCTATTGCAGCATTCGGGGTGGGTGTGTCATAAATTTGGTGCAGCATCACCTTTGCCACAAGCCGCTGGACTTTGGCGCTGGAACCCTGTGGATTAGAAAGCTAGGCACAGGGTCTTGGGTGCACCTGCACTCGGCACAAGCTACCATTGTTGCAGCTTGCGTCAGGGCTTTACAAATCTGACCCATGGTGTGTAGTACAGTCTATGAAAAATATTAAATTGAATCTGGTTGAGTCTATTATTAATTGTGGTAAAAATTCCAATAGTAATAGTATCCCATTTTTGGGAGGTAATAGCTTTCCGTAATTCTGTTTCCCATTTATGTTTCAAAGTTTGTATAGGGGAAACCATTTTATCTGACAACATTTGTAAACTTTAGAAATAAACTTATTCTTTTCTTTTGAGAGGCAATATTGCAATTGTGTCACGGGGGCGGAATTAACTCAATTCCCAATTTCTTATTGTAAAAGGACCTTAATTGCAAATATACAAAAAAAATATGACAAAAAGAATATGATATTTTTCTCGCATTTGATTAAATGACATAAATTGTCCATCTGAGTCATATATATATATATATATATATATATCTTTAAGACATGTGATACCCTTCTGCATCCAACTTCTATATGTCTGGGAGTTGGAAGGTTCATGCCAGGCATTTTTGTAAATGGTAGTCTCAAGGTTAATTCTCAAGTTTTCTTTGGAAAGTCAATAAAACTCCATCCATATTTCTAAATTATGCTTAAGGAAGGTATAATTGATTTTGACTATTTCTGTTTTCCTAATTCTATTAAATAGTGTCTGTATAGGATTAAAACAATTCACTTTTTAAATTCACATATAACACCCAGCAAGCTGGATCTATCTACTAATATTGCCCTATTTGTCAGGCCCTACAAGCCAAATAATATATCTTAAAATCCGGAAGGTGTAAACCTTCATTTACTTTTATAGTTTTCAATTTTTCAAAACTAATCCTGAGTATTTTATTTTTCCAAAGAAATGTTTTTAATAATTTTATCTAGTTTAAGAAACCAATTGTTCTCCAATCTTAAAAGGTATAGCCTGGAACAAGTAAAGAAGTTTAAGGAAGATACACATTTTTCCGTCTGCACTCTTCCCCAATGTGTCAGAGGGAGATCCATCCAGGAGTCCAAAATATGTTTCACGGAATGTACAATTGGGAGATAATTATATTTAAACAACTTATTCATCTCTTGGGCAAAAATAAAAATGCCCAAATATTTTAATTACTCCATTTCTATCTTCAATGGGTAGAGGCCTAAATTCTGAGTAATATTATTAGTGTGAATAGGGAACAGGGTAGATTTATCCCAGTTTATTTTGTAACCTGAAATTTCCCCCAAATGCTGAATAATGTCCATAATCTGAATTAGGTTATTATCAGGATTAGTAATATATAACAAAAATATCATCTGCATATAGAGATATTTTAAGATATTCTTTAGAGTTAGATAAACCCCTAAACTGAGGCATTGTTCTTATTGCCGTGGTCAAGGGTTCAATAGCTAGTGCAAATAGCAGGGGTGACAATGGACATCCTTGCCTAGTTCCTCTAAATAATTTAATTTTGCGGGAAATCTCTTGATTAGTGATTATTTAGGCAGTAGGTGAAGCATATAAAGTTTTAATCCATGTAATAAAATAATTCCCCACATTTGCTTTTTCTAAGATCTTAAAGAGGTAATCCCATTCCACCCTGTCAAAGGCCTTCTCCTCATCCAAAGATAGAATCACAGCATCCTCTGCATGCTCATCAGTACTGGGATTAATTAGGGTATTAAGAGCATTTCTAATATTATTATAGCCAGTCCAACCCCCCAAGAAGCCAGATTTTTCTTTATGAATAATCTTACCAATTATACTTTCTAATCTTTTGTCAAGAACTTTAGCTAATATTTTGTTATCAACATTCAATAAAGAGATTGGGCGGTATGACCCAGAGAGAAGTACACTTTTTCCTTCTTTAGGAAGCAGCACCACCAAAGCCTCTAAAAAGGATAAGGGCCTGGAACCACCTGAAATAAAGGAGTTAAACAGTTTTGCTAGTAGAGGTGTAATCTGATCTACACAGATTTTATAGATTTCTATGGGAAGCCCATCTGGGCCAGAAGCCTTACAATTGCTTTGGTGTTTAATAGCTTCTTGTACTTCATCCTCTGTAATTTCACCATTAAGTCTTACCTGGTCTTCTTAACCTATCTCTGAAATTTCAAATTTTGAGAAAATGTCCAAATTTCAGGAAGGCACCCCAATGTCTATAAATCTTCATAACATTTTTTGAAGACTTCATTAATTTCCAAGGGATCTGTAATTTTTTCCACCTATAATCTCTAACTCCTTGATAGCTCAACTGGCTTTCTCTTTTTTTAAAAGATAAGCCAAAACTTTCCCGGATTTATTGGCTTGGGCATAATACTTAAACCTAGTTTTCATTATGATCCTTTCTGTTTTAACATCCAATAATTTATTATATTGCCACTTTAAGTTCTCCCACTGCCGATGGTCCCCATCTCTTTTAGTATGTAAATAACTATTTTCTGCCCCTTTAATTTCTTTTTCTAATTGGTTCATTTGCATCACTCTAGAGTTATATTTATTATTGAAGTAATAAGATATTTTTTCCCTTAAGTATGCTTTCCAAACCTCCCATATAAAGACCAATGAGCACCCAGAGGATATATTACTCTCCATATAAATTGTACATTCTTTAATAAGAAATTCTGAAAATTCGTTTTTTTTTAAATAACCAAGGGTCCATAGTCCATCTTTTTTGCTTTTTGCACATCTTATATTGAATTTTCAGAGTAAGTGGAGAATGATCCAAAAGTAAGATCCCTTCATATGAACTTGTTAATATTTTCTTTACTAGTTCTTGGGACCCCAATATAAAGTCTATTTTAGAATAGGATGTGTGTGGATGTGAGAAGAAAGAAAATTATCTAGAGTACGGGTTCTCTATTCTCCGAAAGTCTAGTAGATTTAAATCTTTCATTTTTTTTGATAATATGTGGGATGCCTTCGACTCGACAGGGTGGAACTGGCCCCCTCTCTGTCCATAAGAAAATCCAAGGTCAGGTTAAAGTCACCTCCTTTTAAGTATGGACCTGAAAATTTTGTTAAATTCAAAAAAAAAATTATAAAAAAATCATGATCCTCTTTATTAGGGCCATATAAAGAGGCCACAGTTAAGTCCTGGTTGTTATATGACAGTTGACATATCAAATATCTGCCCTCATTATTGAAAAATGAATCCTTGAAATTGATATTCTTATTCAGTGAAAAAGGATCACAACTCCTCTATGATTCTTTCCCTTTGGGGCACAGTACAGACCAGGGCCTCACCATAATTTTTAAAATGTTTCAAATTCTTGTTGGTTAAGGTGAGTTCCTTGTAAAAGAAGACAGTTAATTTGTTTCTTTTTAACAGAGTTCAAAATGTTCTTCCTTTTAATTGTATTGGGGATACCATTGATGTTCCAAGTCATAACATTTAAAAGATCTTCCATACTCCAAATTGTTCATTTTTCTCTAAGACACCTAAGCTAATAAATACAAACCAATTGCCTGAACATGAGCAATTTTTTTCTGAAATGCCCCAAAGGGTCTCCTAAGCACTGCCCTCCTGCATGCCCGTAATATTGGTTACATTTTATCTAAAAGTAAGTTATTTTAGTATTGGTTATCCCTCTTCTATTTACCCCACAATGTTTTCTGGCTAAATCCCCCTTCCTCCCCACAGAGTCTAACCTCTCAAAGACCCCGTATCCCTCATATATAAGAATGATGTGGTGGCTCATTATCTGAGCTCCCATTCTTACTTGTCTAAAATTCTAACAAAAAAAGAATGTCTATCTTCTATGAGGTAACAAACACCAAATAACA
The DNA here is from genome assembly GCA_016271365.2 of Neoceratodus forsteri. Classification (NCBI taxonomy): domain Eukaryota; kingdom Metazoa; phylum Chordata; order Ceratodontiformes; family Ceratodontidae; genus Neoceratodus; species Neoceratodus forsteri. Next base: position 1,235,067,962 of record CM057454.1, read on the forward strand.
AAGCTCATTTTATTCTGGTGGATCACTTCCTGTTTCTGTATTATTTTTTGTATTCTTTCATTTCAATTGATTACATATATATATGTAAACTCGGCATCTTCCACTGAAAAAAAGACCTTCCCCACTCCTAGATAAATAATTTTGAGCAATATTGGTGTTGGGTGCAAAAAGGAATTCTGTTTTTCCCATAAAAAGTTCTTAATGTTTTTGAATGAGGCTCTTTTTTGTTGCGCTTCTGGACCCAAATCCAGGAAAATCAAAATATTGTTGTTATTAAATTGTAAAGGTTTCTTCCTTTTTAGAAATATCAAGAAGAGCCTCTCTTTCTTGATGTTTCAAAAATGTTACATACTGTATATTGTTCTGGGATGTTTAAAACTTGGGTTTGTGAAAGCTGGAGATCTATGAGGTCTCTGTAACTCCTCCTTGTCTTCAGGGTAACTTCTGTCCAGTAAGGTTGTTAACATCTTTTCACAATACCCCAGTATATCATTTTGTTCAGCACCCTCTGGAATTCCTAGGATCTTCAAGTCGTCTCTCCTTGATCTGAGTTTTAAGTCCAAAAGTTTCTCTTTTAGAGTTATCATTTGTTGTGAAAGGTTTCCTGTTTTCTGTTTAATGGCAGGAAGCTCATCTTCAAGACCAGACAATCTGTCTTCAAAGTGGGACATTCGACCATTCAAGTCTCAGATTTCTTGTTTAACTTCTCTCATTTCCTTATTTAAGCCTTGCAGCTTCTCCTCTACATTTTGAAAGCCATTTTTTATTTGTTGTAGAATAGCATGAAGTAATGAATTACTCTCTTCAGTATTAACATTATCTTTTGGGGGGGCAGGCCGAGGCATTATTCTGTCTCCCCTCTGGGCTGTTTCCTTCATCCATTCCTCCAGATTCTATACAGGTTTCCTGAGCCAAGAGATCCCTATTTCCGGGGCCTGTATTGTCTTCATTATAAACATTTGTAGCCACTCCCCCCATATCCCCAATTAAGACTTGACTTTATTTTATCCAGAGGCAAAATAAGCCGTGGAGGGGAATTTGAAATATTCTGCTCACTTTCTAGTTCAAGTAACTGATTCTGCTTTGGAGAATTACCTGGGCTGTCTAGATCAACTACATAACCTTTCACTGCCATTTCTGAAGGTGAGAGGTTTAAGCTGTCCTTCGTGTGTGGTGAGGTAGGTTGTATTAAATCTTCAGAGTCAACCCCAGAGATGTTTAACTTATTTGTTTGATCAAAGCTAAATGTAAAAGGTAAAGGACTATTACTTAATGTCAGAGTGTTTTTTCTGGAGGAGGAACTGCTGCTGCCCCCCCCCAGCAGAGGGCAAATTATCTGACTGTCTCCCAATTCTCCTTCTCTTAGATTTTAGGTCTGCTTTCAGAAAAAGGCTCTTATTTCCTTAACATTTTTAGGTCTGGTAGCAATTCAGGACAAAACCCCCCATTCTGTCATACCCTTTCAAGGGATAAAAATAGACTGTAGCTTATTTTGCCCAGTAGACCAGCCAAGGGACAAACAGAGAAGCAGTTATCTTTTAAAGTACAGGGCATCACCTTAAATATAGCAACATACCCTGGTGCTGGTTCCCAACAGTAAATGCTACTCCTCCCATTCACCACAATGTAGAATATAACCAGCACCACCGGGTTTTAAAAAATGCGAGAGACAGCAACACATTCAAATAGATGGAATAAATTACTTTAACTTGCAACTCCTTAATCCTCCCCCTCACCCTCAAGTCAGTAAGATTAGCACTGCTGGTTGAAAAGAAAATGCCAAAACCACACCAACTATAAGGCGTCCACATCAGAGCAATCCAAAACCGCAGCTTCCAGAGCAAAAGCAGCACCAGACAACAAGAAAATTCTTCTACCTGTGGTCTGGTAAATACAGACAGTGGAGGGTTTACCAGCAACAGTTTCTGTCACCACCAGATTTAGAAGAAGCAGACATTCTTACGGTTCATGCTGGGAGCTCTGAGATGCAGCTCTTCACAGTGCCACCTTAGTTCCTCCATCTGGTTTAGTTTTGTTTTTTAAATCCAATCCGAAAGGTGATTTTGTAGCATGATTGTGAAAACATATTTCAAAGGCGAGTTGAAAAATATCACCTGTCCTGTTCATGAGGTAGTGTTAAAAGAACGCTATGTTGAAAGTCTGAGTACAAAATATGCTAAAATCAACAAAGTTATGAGAAAACATTGGAAAATGTCAACATTTCTTCATAACTTTGTTGCTTTTTTGAGATGTTGACCACAAATTTTCAACATAGTCTTTTTATGACTGCAACTTACAATCAAGTCAGGTGGAATTTTTTGAATCCCATCTGAAAGGTGATTTTGCAGAATGACTATAAAAACAGCTTTCAGAGAGGATTTTAAAAAGTACACCACCCTTGTTCTTGGGGGGATGGGGCAGGTTAAAAAGGCTATGTTGAAAATTTGGGGTCAAAATGTTAAAAAAAAATACAAGGATATGAGTAAAAGATCAAAACACATTAAAAAGCCATTGACCAGATTTACTTTGTTTTCAGGAAATTTGCAGATGAGCATTGTAGCAGCAGGATGTTTGGCAACTGTGAGAGGATCTTTTTTTCTGTGGACCACAGACAAGTAAATTTGAGGTGGGTGTATGGGGTTGTAGGTGCTGAGAGGGGGTCAGGGGTGGCAGAAAACATTGCTTGACAATTTGTCAGCTTCTGATGCTGGGGATTGGGCACTCTGGCATGTTGTTTGGTTGCACCAGGAGTAGGCACCACTGTGTTGCATACTTTGTCTGGGGTTGGCCAGCACCAGGGCTGAGGACCCCGGTAAAGGAGTGTTTGGGGCTAGAAAAGCTGGTTCTGGTGGGGGGGATTCTGTCGGCAGGATTTGCCACTAGTTCTATTAAGCAGTTGTGTCAGATGGAAGAGGAGAATACTGGCAACAGGATTAAGCTTCAGCTACCAGGTCTGTTAAACTGCAGGATGGGGCTACTGGCAGTGGGATTGAGAACTTGCTGCTGGTGTCGCTTAAGAGCTTTGAAGGCAGAGGTGCTGATGGCGGAGGAATAGAGCACCCATTGCTGTTGTTGCAGAGCTTGGATAGGCAGGAGGGAGGATATCAGTGGCAAAATTGAGCATCTGCTGCCAGTTTTCTTATATTCATTGTGGTGGGGGGGTACTGGTGGCAGGACTGAGCACCTGCAGATAGTTTTATGTAAATGCTGGGTGTGGATGTTAGCATAGTGGCCTCAGACAGGAAAAGCTGTGGCTGCCATGCAGCATCTCTGTTGTCATCAACATAGCAGAGAACCAAATTCTGAACAGCACCACAAAGCTGACCAAACTGCACAGAAAACACTGGTGGTAGGATACGGAAGCAGCACAAGCAAAACCTACCTTCATCATACACTTTTCAGGGTTGTGATTGGCCAAGGGAGAAGGTGGTGAAAGCTGGAGAGAGAGAGAGAGAGAGATAGAGAGAGAGAGAGAGAGAGAGTGAATTTGAGGAAGAGACTGGGTATTCTGAAACTGTGAAAGGTGGAGGAGGGGCAAGCCCCAAAAGCCCTTTGATAGCTCACACTGATGCAAATATGTTTGCATGCCATTGGCAGCGCAATACAAAAATGGCTGAATATTTTAAGCATTCACCTGTGGCTGTTCCATGGTGCCACGTGGTGGCGATTGCCCTGAGACACTGACATCTGGGTTCATGCCCCATTCTGGGTGCCAGAACAGAGATCAGAAGCAAGGATTCAGAACTTTGCAGGAGTTGCTCTTTCTTGGGAGGTGGGTTGCACTGCACTGCTTTATTAGTGACTCCCGGGAATGGTTTGGTGGTGCATCCTTGGCATTTGAATGATCATACACTGCTGGAAGTTCCACAACAGGATGATGCCACAACATTAAGAGGTAAGAAGGTACCTTGAAAAATGGAAAATGGCAGCTGACATTCCAGATGTTGTCTCCTAGGGGCCCCTCTAACGGCACCTGAACAAGCGGTATGCTAGTTTTAAACCCATCATTATCCTTGGCCATCATTCCTGAGAATGCATAAAAACACTTCTCCTTGGTCGTAGCAAGGATACCCAAGCAGCATAATGTTGGACATAAAAGGATGATGGTACCCTGTGAGGGAGCCTGGTTGTGGATCCCAGAAAGTGGGTGGTGAGTCTGGCAGAAAGCAAGGCTTTCCCTAGGGAAGGCTCAAAGGAGTGGAGCATTGTGGGAGTAAAAACAGAAAAGAGAAAAAAAAATTATACAGCAAAGAAGACTCTAAGGATGTGAAAAATACAGTACTGCTTAAGGAAAGGTATGCTTATTCATGTCTAGATCTGACTGTGACTTCAGCTCAGTTGCATTTGTTATTTATGGTACGAGACTCTTGTCATTACAAACATATCAAAAGAAAGCATGTTTAAAAATGTATTACAAAATTATATTTCAGCACAATAACTTAATTTCTGCACTTAGTACATTATAAAATACAATTGCAGCTGCCATACCGAGTTTCACTGATAAGATTGTGCAAAACGTAAAAGCAATATGGTATGAGGAAACTTAGCTGATTCTGTATTGTACAGAATGTAAACACAAACATCCCCATACTAGGTGGTTAGGGTCTGGTTACCTACATTTTATACATCTATGTATTTATTTATTTAAATGTTTCACCAGCAAGGCACACTGAACTACAAGTTGCTCAGTATGCATCCCTTCTTGGGGCTGGGTCCCATAATTTCCCAAGTCTAAAAGTGGGGATTGGGGGGAGGGGACATCTTATGCCCTTAGAAGGTCAGTCTCATTATTAGCCACTAAATAGCAAATAGTGACTTTACATACTGTATTTTGAAAAAAGACAGACACAATACACTGTAGATTATAGCATTTCTTCAGTAAAAAACTGGGTACAAAATCTGTGGGTTGTAATTTATCAGCACGGGGTCATATCACTGTAAATAAAAACCGTGTGGCAATAAATGCAGCAAAGAAAACAGAGGCCTCAAAAATGACATTGGGTAAAAGAGCGACCCAACAACAAGAGTGCAGCCCTATTGAAAACAATGGTGTTTTTTTTTTTTTTTTGATGGGGGCTCTGCCCCATGCACCCCCAGGAGTGGCTTTGCCGCCTACACCCCTAGAGTTAAAATAACTAACAGGTGGTTGTGGACTTCGGGATGGGGAGAAAATCAGAGGGGAATTTATTTATTTATTGTTTTAAAATAAAGTTGTAGGAGGAGACCTGGCAGGAATTGAACCACAGTCCCAGGTCTCCTGCTTGCCATGTGCTGGTGCCCCAGCCACTCCACCACAGAAGTGACTCGATAAGACAGCCCAGCACATGGCAACTTAATCTATCTATAGGAAATCAGCAGAGCGACTGGGGTAGCAGTAATTCCATACCGATTACACCCTTGTCACTCTAAACCCTTTTGCGCTTTACACAGTGAGGTTCTTGCAGCGCTTTTCCTGGTGCATTGTTTTGACCTGGTACCAAATTATCCTGGTAAAGTCTTCATAGGCTAGGGCCTTTCACCAGTCTACAGAACTTATCTAAGTGATAACATTTCATTAAGTTGTAATATACAAAACAATAACTGGCTTCTGTGGGTGACTGAATGCCGAGGTGGTTATTGTGACTACACTCCAAGTAAATGAATGTTATGACTATTACACAAGTAGGAGTTTTCAAAGTATTTTCTGTACCTATTTTTTTATCAAACTCCAAATGAAAAACACATTGCCCGATTCTGAAAGAGCCCTTACATAGGCCGCAATTTTCGGGTGATCTAGGGCTGTGTCATACTCCTGGTGCATCAGGGACCATGCACCAGATTCTGTAAAATCAGAGTTCCCTGCACCAAAAACCTAGGAATTGCTGCAAAGGCAGGCTAGTGCCAAATGCTAGGAGCACCTGCAGGACCTGCCACATAAATCTCCCCCCCCCACCATAATCAAGACAGAACTCAATGCCTGGAGGGCTCCTGGGGCAGAAGTGGCACAGGGGATTACCATAGGGGTGTTAGGGAGCAAGTGGGTATGTCGGGGCGATAATTGGTCACCAAGTGGGGGTGCCCTTGTCCGCACCAGTCACTTAATGGTATGTGCAATGCCGTAATAATGTCAACCCCACAGGGTGCCCAATCACCCCCATGACATAGCCACTTGCTCACCAACACCCCTATGGTAGTCCCTACTGCTCCTGGACCCCACATACAGAACCCCCCTGCCAGTTTCCCACTTCATGGGCAATGCCACTAGGGATGTAGACCACCTCCTGGCTGGTCTAAAGTATGGCTATGGCCACGGCAGGGCTTTTGGAATCCCACTGAAGGGGATGTTGCAGCTCTGCAATTGTGCAAGCCCCCTTGCAACCTGAGGTACCCAGATGTAGGGCACAAAGGTTTTGCAGTGCCTGTTTGGTGCAGCAGCTTCCCATTCTGGTACAGACCTTATTTTGGAATACGAAATGCCACAAGGTAGGATGCAAGGTGCAACTTGTGTCATTAAAGGTTGCCACAAGCACCTTGCATCACTGTAGCAGCTTCTGGAATCAGGCCCATGTAGTCTAACAGGGTGAAATCTGACTTGGAAAAGTGAAGCCTTGACCCTGGGCATGTACATTAGTGTCAGCTCTAATGTGCATGCTGACAGTCACAGCTTTACTTTTAAAAGCTGGATTTTATGCAGTTAGACCACTCATTTTCGATTCTGAGTTGGCTAGAAAAACTCAGAACAGGAGGTAGTTTTAGAAGATAGATTTAGCTGGCTGCACTTTGAAAATAAAAACTTTTTTCATGCATGAGTTTATTGCACCTGTGCTGCATACTGTGGGTGTGTTTGAAATATGGCTAACCTACTGTGGGTGTATCTACAATGTGGATAACCTATTGTGGCCGTGTGTGAAATGTGGATAACATACTGTCGTTGTGTACAAAACATGATTGTGGTAGTTTATGGGGCAATGATTGAAACTTTTTTTGTGCTGTGATCGACTAAGAGCAGATACCTATGGTATAATGATAAATAACATACGTGACTTCAAAATTTAGGTCATACAGTACTAGGTTTGTTGGAGTTGTTATGCATAACTGACTTATTTTATACTTGAAAAACCTCTACAGAATGGGCCTTAGATAGAGACTTGAAAAAGCTGCACAGAATTGGCCTTATATAAGGAGAGTGCTGTAATAACAGGTTTGAATTATCAGTGTAAGGCAAAATAAGTAATCATATTCTCAACAAATCTTTGCTTGTTGTTTCCTTTTAAAGAAATTAAAGTTGAACATTTTGTAAATAAACTGTTGTTATTAACAGTAATCAGATTTAAATTATGTTGAACCCTTTCAATGAATAATCTACTTGTATATCAAATGTGTATATTTAAATCTTGGGGAAACACAGTAATTGGTATATTGCTTAAAAATACAAATGAACAATAGCATCAAGAAATTGGATTTCAGAAACTTTCTAGTCATGAAAAGGGCCACTGTAAAATTGCACCCGCACTTTTTTTGTGGAATCTGCAATTTTCACCATTCTCCACAAAAACTGGCATGTTCCTCAATTTCTTGCAATTTTTGAGTTTTTATATTGAACTGCATAAAAAGTATTAACATTTTTAATAAAATACTCTCAAATATATTGACAATTTTGCATGCAGACTTGGGTTTGGCCGAAACAGTGCAGTGCAAGGTAGGTCAAGGGTTTTGTGTGACACTGATTTCTTTTGAATCCTTGTCTTGTTTGGTTTCAAAATCCAGTGGCCAAGCATAAGTACACATAAACACTTAACATTTGTTTTGTGTTGAAGCAGTGTTTCAGAAAATGATTTGTTGCCACACAGACTGAAACAAAAGATGGAGAAAAGGTGCAAATTATCCAATTCACTTAAGTGGTGTGCTAACTATGAAGCCTTTTTGTAAGTGACAGGGCAAGTTTTTCCTTGTGAGCATACTTTCATTCAGACTAGTTTTGATTCAAACAGCTAAGGATTTGTGGATGGCCCTGACAATTTTAAACTTGAATAAGCTAGTTGCTAACAGTGATCTTACTCTTAGCAACTACCCCCTAGATACTCACATGCAAAGACTACAATAAAAACCTGACTAACATCTAAAAACAAGCTTATAAAACACAAAATGTATCTGAACATTTATCTTTAAACAAAATAATTGCAGCCAGAGTAAAACAAAGGTAAATTACAGGGTACCCTAACTACTGTATGATGTAGTAAATATATATTGGTATCTTTTTTTTTTTTTTTACATTTTTTGGTAACCACGTAAGGCCCACTAGGCACAAGTGCCTGTTTTCAGGTACAACCCAGGAGCACTGAGGAGGTTAAGTGACTTGCTTAGAATCACACAGTATGCAAGTGGAGGTTGTGGGAATCAAACCCAGGTCTGCTAGATGTCGTCAACTCATTTACAGTTTGTTACTCTAACCTCTAGATTATACTGCCAGCCCCAATAACCCCCAGATTTAATGTTTTAATACGTAATTTCAAAAATAGTGTACGGTTCCTACAGTACAAATTATGACCATTAAACACTTTAACAACATTTTACTAAAACTCAAATTATTTACCACTCTATCTGCTTATTTTTATCTTGTGCCAAAGTGGGTGAATAGCTGGCAGAGCACTGTAAACAGCTGTTGATTAGGCTAATTATTCTACAGCCAGAAACAACAAAAACATTTTTCTGGCTTTATTTAATATTAATTTGCTGTGGCTCACTTTATGGAATCTATTTAGCACTGTATGAGGCAGATGCTTTTAAATTTTGGAAGATAGGCAATCCTTATGATAGCTTATCAGTTTAGTATTCTTTTTAGGAACATAAACTTTTCTTTATGTTTTAAACATATTCAGGTGTCAGTGTATTCATTTAGCAATTCATACTGACTAATATATGCTGCAGAAAACATTAAAAGATTTATTGTGAAGCACTCAGGGTCTATAGTCGAACCCCCGCAATTTCCTACAATTTTTGCAAAATGTTCCACAATTTTGGATAACCTTTTCCGCAATTTTCCAGTGGCCCTGGTCATGAATGTGAAGAAGGCAAAATGAATGCTTCTTGGCATTTGTAATAAGGTAGACCTCTCCTCTGGCCCAATGGATTCTTTTATGAAATAAAACTAAACTAAGTAACACATAGCCATTGATCTTTTGAGCAATGTAGAACTGAAGGTTTTGATGCCTCTGATTTATTTCACATCTGCCAGCATGCAAGAACTCTTTATTTCCCATCTGCCAGCATGCAAGAACTCATTATTATAAACAAAACTGATCACTGGTGTTATATGAGTCATTCCTGGACAACTTACAACAGGTTTGAAACTCTAAGGCATCAGTGCAATAATAATCTGTATTTGAGATGACATTTCCTTGAATTGTGTGCCCCAAGATTGCTGTGTAATGTATACTGCAAGTTTGATGCAATAAAACATGTCTGAAAAAAATAAAAGCATAGTTTCATTTTTGCATGCTCAGGCTTCCCTTTAGTAACTAGGACAAATTAAAGAGGCTTTTCAGTTTTAATATCTCTTAGACCAGAATAAAAGAAAATCAGCCCTTAACCCTACCTGGCTTCATGCTTGCTATAGTCCCTTGGGGTCTGATATACATACATGCATCAAGCGAAGTCCAGGTTTGTTTGGGGTAAGAGCTCACAATTAGCAGTAATAGCCAAGTACTGTACATCTAACGAATTGCATTATCTGAACCTGAAGAATGTTAAGAAGAGCTAGTTTTACCAGTCATAAAAGTAAGGGCTATTACTGATAATATGTGCATCATTTCAAAATGTTTGTATCAAACACTACTCACAAGGCAGATACAATTACAACAGATCATTTTGTGTTTGATACCTTTCTATCCACTCTTGTTGAATCAGATTGGACAGTCTCTAATTGATCAAATTACTATGGCTATTGTGCACTCCACTTTTCCCAAAAACAACCTGGATGGGATATTCGGCCATGTTGAGCAGGCAAAATGTGCTAGCATCTCGATAACATGGATTAGTGCCCCAAAGCTAGGGGTTGCTAAATGTGCCATACTGGAATGCTGAGTTAGCAAGGCACTCACCCATTTGCAAGAGGCACTCACATATGCCAATGTACCTATGCAAAGTACCTGAATGCACTTTCATAATAATACACTTTTTATATTCAAAGGCATGAGGAAGTAGCAATCATACAATGGCAAGAACATTTCTTGCACTCTGGTCAGTGTCCACTCATGTCGTGATGTTATCCTAGCATAACATCACTGTATTAATGTCCTGCACACATGACCATAACAAACATAACAAAATTCACTGTAGTCCCCTTGACTACACACCCACACTACACAGAAATACACCCCAGAAATCGTAACGCCTACAAATTGCTCTGTAGAAAACTGCTACCAAGTCAAAACCACTACCAAGACAAATTGTGTTTTCCTAACTGCCCTACAAGCAGCTTCACTAACTGCATTGAGTGCATGCACTCCCTTTGCATTCTGACACTGCACTATGAGGGGCTTTTGCACCCCCTTTATCAGTTGCCAGGGTTCACTTACTGAGTGGTGCCATCCCAACAGTGTGATTCTCTCAGTTCAAATGTACATGACTGCAAACTGAGCAGTATAGGAACACAGGGGGAGGGACAACAAAGACAAAGAGAGAGTGGGGTGAGCAAGAGAAACATTGAGGGCTAAACTGAATGCCATCTACTGGCCAACAGAAGTAACAATGGATTTTTTTAATATATGTAGACCTAACCATAGAAAAAAGAAAAAAAATGCTGACAATGCATTTAAAAACTTTTTTTTTTTTTACAATTGAGTCATTGTATAATACCAATAATGCATCCAGGGGTGTGTGTTGTGTGGTCTTGTGCTTCAACCACTCAAGGTGTGATGATATCCCAGCATGACCCTCAGCCTGTTGTGCATTATTGCTTACATAGCTGCAAGTGCCTCACTATTGTATATACCAGCTCTCAAAACCTGATCTTGTGACTGGTGCACCTTCCCTACCCCCCATCACCTGCCTGGTATGTAATTCTTAATTCATTGGCATCCAGTGGGTCTCCCATTCCCCAGATTGCCCACCTAGTATCAAATTATTAACTGCCTGGAATCCAGTGGTAATCCCCCCCAACCCGGTTTGCCCAGCCAGTATGTATGTAAGTATTAATTCCCTGGAATCTGTTGCCCCCCCAACCCCCTAATCAAAAGTCACAACCCCCACCTGAGCTCACCCAGTCAGGTATCTTCACTTACTGTGGAAACAGCTATCTACGTGTTTACAGATTTCCATTCCACACAAATGCCACCAGCAGAACTACAAGTTCCACACAGCTCTAGAATGTACAGTACAATAGCTGAAATGTGTCTAAAATTATGCTTTGTTTTTTTAAAGTTTCCTCTGTGATATCAGAACCTCTTGTGGCAGAGTTTATTAATGTGAATCCGTGGAATGTCGTATGATCTGAGTGACTGGCATATTTGGTAATAGTAACACAAGAAAGCTCCAGCTCAAGTTGTGCTAGTGCAAGGTTAGTAACCATGTGAGCAAAAACTTAGCACCAACACTTCTTTTTATAAATAAAGCCATACAAGGTGATAACAGTTCCCAGAACACAAACAGGCCGACCGGTTTCGCGCCAAAGGAGGAGGCGCTTTTGGCTATTAGTGTTCTGGGAGCTGTTGTCACCTTGTATGGCGCCACTGTATTTTATCTCTTCACATGTGAGTTTAATACAGCGTTATTTATAAAAAGAGGTGTTGGTGCTGTGTTTTTTGCTCACATATTTGGTAATAGTGCCAATTATGGCTAAATAGTTTACCACACTGGATTACTCTGGGTTATTTTCCACTAACTGTACTTGTATTAGCAGTTATAAATTGAAGGAGGGAAGATGCTGTGTATTCAATGGTTTACTACAGAGCAGAACAGAATGACATTTAATAAAAAGTAGGTTTTTTTACAGTTGGTCTAGAAAAGAACTCAGTAGGACTCAGACACTCATAAATTTATTTATTTGAAATTTTCAGCACCAGGCTAGCCTCATTTAGGTGCATAAACTGGTTTTCAAGAGTGTCCTAGGGCAGCATTAAATCACTAGTAGCAACAACAAACATTACATTGATTACGTAGCTCATATATGTACAAACAACTACATAGAGTCAATAGCTAGGATTTGATTGATCTGAAGGTATAATTTATACTGTACATTCATTCATATACACTTTTGAGTTTGCCCAGTTTGCACAGATTCTTTGTATGCTGATTTATTTACCTACTATATACAATATTTTGCCATGTTGTCTATACTGCACTCAACTTATGCTCTTATGTCCTCATCCAATGTTACCACATCACCAGACTGGCTGTATTTTGTTTATAATTGTGCTTCTCCCCTTCATCTTTCCCTTGGGTTGCACCTGGAAACAAGCCTTAACTCAGTATGCCTCTCCCACTTATCAGTTTTTCAGTAACTAATAAATACATTATCTACAGAGCTCCACAGTCATATCTTACATTCACAGTTACACAGCAGTTGGGCAAGAGGATGATCTTGCCTACAGAAAACATTGGGATGCGAGCAAGATAGGTGGTATTTAGTGTTAGGTAATAGGACAACAGTAACAAGTGAGTGAGAGCTAGTCACTAAAGATGTAATGAATCACCTTTAATGCCTTGCAGAAGTTGCATGATTTGTCTAAATGCTTATACATAGCTGACATAGTTAAACTCTGAGCTTGAATTCAGAGCAAGAAGGAAGCTGACTGAGGGAGCTAGGAAATTGTAACCAGGAGGGGTATATTAGAACTGTAGGGTCTGCAAGTTAAATTGAGACCTTCAGTCAGGACATAAAGGCTCCATTAACACTGTGTCGGCCTGAGTTGGGGGCAAGGTAGGTGAAGCATGTCCCTGAAATTAGTTGGTATACTATCTCCTGGGCCAGATGGCATTCATCCGAGAGTACTATGGGAATTGGCGGACATACTGGCTGCACCCCTGGTGGAGCTCTTCGACAGGTCACTTGAGAAAGGGAGGGTACCTAGGGACTGGCGAGAGGCACATGTGGTGCCAATCCATAAAGTGGGGTCGAGGGAAGTACCAGGTAACTATAGACCCATCAGTTTGACCTCGGTGGTGGGGAAATTAATGGAGAGTATACTAAAGGAACGATTGGGAGTGTACTTGGAGGAGGTGGGAGGTCTGGATAGTCGGCAACATGGGTTTGTGCCAGGAAGATCATGTCAAACCAATCTTGTGGAGTTCTACGAATGGGTAACATCAGAACTGGACAGGGGAATGCCTGTGGATGTATTATTCTTGGACTTCAGCAAGGCATTTGACTCTCTCCCCCACAATGGTCTGGTGGAGAAACTGATGGGGTTGGGAGTAGGTCCTTTGATGGTCAGATGGATTGAAAACTGGCTAGCTGGATGCACCCAGAGAGTAGTGGTCGGTGGGGAGCTCTCGAACCCTAGAGAGGTCAGTAGTGGGGTACCGCAGGGCTTCGGTCCTGGGTCCGATCCTGTTTAATGCATACATCGGACATCAGGGAGGGTATAGGGTGTGAAATGAGTCTCTTCGCTGATGACTCCAAGATGAGAGCAGTAGTTGAGGGGAAGAGGAGGTTGGCACTGCAAGGGGACCTGGACACCCTGGAAAGCTGGGCTTACATATGGAAATTAAATTTCAATATCACCAAGTGCAAGGTGTTACATCTTGGGCAGAGAAACCCTAAACACATGTACACCCTGGGAGGGGAGGCGCTGGAGGTCTCACCAGGGGAAAAAGACCTAGGGGTCATGGTGGATGCATGTGTGAATAACTCTGAGCAGTGCAGGAGAGTGGCTAGCAAGGCAAACAGGATGTTGGGATGCATCGTAAGGAGGATCACCTCTAGGAGCAGGGAAGTGATTCTGCCACTGTACAATGGACTGGTTAGACCACACCTTGAGTACTGTGTACAGTACTGGAGACCACACTTGAAGAGGGACATACAGCTCCTGGAGTGGGTACAGAGGAGGGCAACTAAGATGATACGAGGACTAGGGGATTTGACGTATGAGTACAGACTTGAGGAGCTCTGCCTGTTTTCATTGGAGAGGAGAGATGGGGGGACATGATTGAGGTCTTCAAGTACCTCAAGGGAATAAATAGGGTAAACATGGAGGGGATCTTTAGACTAAAACAGGGAGGTATCACCAGAGGGCATGGTTTGAAGTTTGAAGGTGGAAGGGTGGTGGGGGGGAGAGGATGAGGTTTTTCACTGAGAGGGTGGTGGACCCTTGGAATGCACTGCCTGGCAAGCTGGTTCAGAGATCCACAGTGGAGGGCTTCAAGAGAGGGTGGGACAGACACAGAAAGTGGATGTATCAGATGATGGCCTGGCCCAGGGGGTGGGGATGGATGATAGGGGTTTCTAGAACACAAGTGGGGGGGCCTCGGCACCCAACTAGGGATCTGAGGTTCGAGCAGACTCAATAGACCATAAGGCCTAATCTGCAGGCAATTAGTATGTTAGTACTTACAGTGCTCCTTCACTGTAATGAATGAAATGGAGACATAATGTGAGTTCATTACAGCTTCCTGTGTGTTACATAGAGGGACACTGAAAAATAGATTTATCTCCTCCCAGCTGCTTCTCCAACTACATGGCACTAGAAATGATTTAGTTTACTGGGCTGTACTCAGTGCAGTATTTATATTTTAATAACATTTATTTATAATACCTTTGTGCATAACAGTGAAGCAATAACGTTTATTTCACAAAATAAATACTGTAGCCAGTGGATGAGTGTAGAACTTTTAAAGAAAAAAAAGTCTGTTGGCTGTTCTCAATATGCACACCACTCAGTTCTTCCCTTCCCCTGCCCCATGCCCGCTCAGTTTGAACTTCTTCCCTTCCCCCCTCCACCCCCCCCCAATACCCGCTCTGCCTGACAATACTGTTTAAACAGAAATAGAAATATGTGGCTTTTGCTACCAATTGTACAGATTAAACACTTCTGAGAAAGTTACTTTTCACTGGGAGCATGTCAATTCATTCCTGCAAACTCGTCCCCGGACATCCTGCTCCCGGCACTACTCTCTCTCCTGTGATATTCATCCCCATGACAACTCGCTCCCTTAGCAACATGTATTAAGCAGCTCCATACAGACAGCAGTGCGTGAGTTGTAATCAACCTGCCACTTTGAGCACCGCACCCTGCGAACCCTCGCTCATGCACTGTAATCAGCTGTGCACCTGCCTTAATTAAACTGATAAATTTACATGTCCTGCACCCCTACAGCTTACCTGAAATCCAAAATGGCTCGCTTTATTATCTCAGAGATACAGAAAAGAAAACTTGTTGCTGAGGAGAATTACATTTATATGCACCACAAGTGTGGCTTGAACTGGAACTCGATATGGCAATGTGAGCTTGCTGTTAAAAAGGTAAGCTGTGGAATGTGTGGGTGCACACCGCAACTTATGATGATCTGAGTATTATTTATAAATTCAGTAGTCACACTCATGCTCTTGACCTGGCTGCTGTTGAATGGGGACAGGCTGTCAACTGAGCTAAAGAGAGGGCTGCAGACTCACAAGACAGCACTGTGCAGGTAGTTCTGCACTGTAAACAAAGTGTGTCCTTGGCAGCACAAGGAACTTGGTTGACTGCAATATAAAATGGACTATTCAAAGAGTCTGAGTGAATGCTGCCCTTCCAACCCCAGAGACCTATATGATCTAGTCATTCCAGAGCAGTGCCGTACTTACACCCCAATCTCTGTTGGGGAAAAACTGAACTTTTTGCTGTATGATAGTGGGGTAGGGGATGACCGCATACTAATTTTTGGAACTGAAGCAAATCTTACCTTCCTAGAGCATTCCAAACACTGGTATGCTAATGGTATTTTCAGTGTGGCCCACACCCACTATTTCATCAAATGTGTGTGGTGCTTAGTGAGCGCTTTGGCAACTTACAACCAGCAATATGTACCCTGTTGCCTGGGAAACGCAGGGACATCTATGAACATCTTTTGCAGGCATTGAAGGACATTAACCCAAGGCTGGATCCGGCAGTGGTTATGACTGACTACGAAAAGGCCACTGTCCAAGCTTTTAAGTCAGTCATTTCTAGTGCATGTCAAGTTGGCTGCTTTTTTTTCATTTCCGTCAGTGCATATATAGGAAAATACAATCAGAAGGACTGGGTGGCCAATATGCACAGGACACTGATTTCTGCTTAAAATGCTGGTACCTGCCTTCCTTAGCATTCTTCCCTCCTGACCAGGTGGTGTCCAGGTTCAAGGTAATAGAAACATAGAAACATAGAATTTGATGGCAGATTAGGACCACTTGGCCCACTCAGTCTGCCAATTTCCCTACCTAATGGATAAGCTGCAGATCCTAGTTTACCAACATACTACTTCTTCCTACCCCACCCCCTAGAATTGCCTTATGACTGTCCCATGCATTCTTGAATTCCACCACTGTTTTTGACTCCACAACCTCTTCAGAAAGGCCTGTTCCATGCATCCACAACCCTATCCATGAAAAAATACTTCCTCACATTACCTCTGAGCCATCCAACTTCAAATTGTGCCCCCTTGTTCTTGCACACCTCTTTTTCTGAAAGATGCTACCTTCTTGGACTTTGTTGATTCCCTTGAGGTACTTGAAAGTTTCTATCATGTCCCCCCTCTCCCTCCTCTCCTCAAGGCTATACATATTAAGCTCCTTAAGTCTCTCTTGATATGTCTTCTGGTGCAGACCCTGCACCATTTTAGTTGCCCTCTCTGGACTGCCTCCATCCTGTCTATGTCTTTGTGGAGACTGGGCCTCCAGAACTACACGTAGTACTCCAGATGGGGTCTCACCAGCTGTCTGTACAGAGGGATAACAACTTCTTGTTTTCTACTGGTGATGCCTTTCCCTATGCATCCCAGTATCCCCCAGCCTCAATGTGTTTCCTCAAGAACTGGAACCGGTGATTGACAATTTTGAAGATACCTGGGTTGGGAGGAGGAACAGGTTGTGCACCAGCAGAAGACCACCTCAATTCACCATAAACCTGTGGAATCACTGGGACACAGTATTGGAAAGCCAGGCAAAAACCAACAATGCAGCTGTGGCATTCCATAGAGGAATGTGAAGCATCCTATCCATGGCACACTCAACTTTATGGCAATTTGTAAATGGGATTTATGGAATCCAACAAAAAAACAGATTCTGAAATAGAGCAGCTGATAGCTGGACATGTACCAAATATTTCCAGATGTGTCTACTGCGATAATGCTATTCACTTACAGTGCATAGTTGCAAAGTACGAAGAGCGAACCACAGAGGAATTTTTGAGAGATGTGGCACACACGTTCATGTACTGAGGAGCACATTGAGCACATTATTTTAAATTTTTATGAAATAAAGTTTTCTTTATGACTTTTTAATTACTTGGGATGTAACCAGGTGTTTCCAATGCTGGCTAACAGCTGATGATGGCAGAGAAACAGGAATACAAATAGGAAACCTTTGGAAAAGGAACTAAAGTTTCTGGCAGGTAAGAATCCTAGCAATGACTGCTGTATTTCTCTGTCAATGTCATGTGATGTTATGTTATGTTAATTAACTTACAGTCATAAGCTCTGAAAAATCTTTGGAACACCACATCCACTCAGAATGTTCTTGCTTGTGCTGCATGACTGATGTGCTGTGTTGTTGGGCAGTTTAGATGGCCACGGGAGTGAGTTGGTAGCGGGTGAATTCGTGAGGAGCAAATTGGGCATGGGACAAATTGTCGGGAGCGAATTGATGTGGGATGAATTTGCGGGAGGATGTTGTCATGTACCCCTTTTCCCCTGTACCAGCATGAGTGAGGGAGTGCAGGCAAGTGGTTAGTAAAGGTATTGTATTGTAACTACTCTGCTCAACTTTGGTCCCTTCTGCTCTCTGACATGGGCTATTCCATTTCGGTAACCGATTATGAAACTCAGACAGAGCAGTATTGTTTATTTTTATTTATTGTATTTTAGCTGGGAGGTTGTTAAAAAAACTGAAATAAATTGTAAAGGTGTCCTGAACTTCTGAGAGGAGTTCAGTGCTCTGCTTCAATCCCTTGTCACTTGTAGTTGCCTGTGGCTCTTCCCTTGAAGGCACAGTAACATTGGCTATTTCTTTACCTGTTTTATTTATTGTACAACATTTCTGGCATTTATAACTGAAAAAGAGTGCTGGGTGGGTGTTGTAAGTGTGTTCATAAGAGACTGAAAGGGTGGGTCAGAATTTGTATACAAAGCCAGGATAGAGAACAGCTGATGAGATCAGGAGACACACTACGCATTCATTATACTCAAGTTTTTGTTGCAGTGACGTTTGCCATCGTGAGGGAGCAAGGTTTTTCTAGGTGAACCAAATGATCCCAGAGCGTGTGATCCCCCAAAGCATAAGGATCACAGAGCAGGAGGATGACATCTTACCTAGGAAGGTCTGTAGGGTGTTTACAGAAAAAGCGCAGGACCTCAGAGGACTCTGGAAGTCAGTACAGGTACATGACAGAGATTGTGTTATCAAAGGTAGTGCACTACCTAAATAAATAATTTGTATGCTTACAAGGACTTAATGAGTGTTGTTATTTGTTTAAACTGACCTGACAGGCATTGGGCAGATCATGTAAAGGGAACCTAAGTGTCCCTATCTGAGGTAGCCTAATCTAGAACATTTTGTATGTGACTCTGTATTATGGTTATGAGACAAACACTATATCTAGGGTTGGGTGTGTAGGAAATAGTTAAATGGTATCCAGGCAGGCAGAGCTCAGTACGGTTAGTACCAGAGTGTAGTTAGGTTTTTCTTCCAAGTTAAGTAGGTACTCTAGGATGGGAAAAGTCAGGCAGAATGAAGAACAGGTACAGCAGGAAGCTAGTCAGCTATGGGGACTGTGGGCTACGTATCTCCAAGGGTATGCTCTGAAGGAGAGGAAACTGCCCCATCTGTAGGGCATTTGCTAAGCACCAGGCACAGCTGGTAGCAGCAATAGAGGCGATATCCCTGCTGAATCACTAGCTCAGCTGGTACCCTCAGACATACTCAGTGGCCCCACCCCCAAAGGCCCACTGGCCTGGGGGGCTGGAGGGTAGCAGGAAGGAGAAGGGATGGCAGGGGCGTCCATAAGGAAGTAATCTAGGCTCACTATATCTCAACTGCAAATCAGTTTGCACCTCTTGAGGAGGAGCAGGTTCTGTATTCTTTTGGTGGGGGCTCAGAGTCAGTCACAAAGGATGAACAGGATTACTTGGTGGCACTCAGTGGTAAGATCAGAAGCAAGGCAGCAAGGAGTATTCTAGCGATGGGAGATATGATGATTACAGGGATGAAGAAGTTGGTGGTAAGCAGAGGAAAGGGGAGGGAGTGGTCTCATGTCTCCCAGGTACATCAGCCATCTGAGACATTAATAGGACTGGGAGGATGGTAGTAGATGGGGAAGGGGAGTTTGGAGTGCTGGTACACTTGTGTACCAATGATCTGGTGAACCAGATAATTAAGTCAGTGAAGTAGAGCTTTTTAAGGTGGGGGGAGAGATTGAAGGCACACTTGGATTTCCTGGCCTTTTTCAATGTCCTCCCTCTAAGGGGAGCAAGAGAAGGAGGAGAATGGAAGATTGAGGAAGGAGGAGATTGAGGAGTTTAACAGGTGGCTGAAGGAGGAGGAGCACCCTTTGGTTGGAGACTGGGGAACTTCTAGGACAAGATGCTCTTCAAAGGTTGATGGCCTTCACCTGACAAGAGAGAGGGATAGTACACTGGGGCAGAAATTAGATGTCTACACTGGTGACATTTAAACTAAGGGTGTGTGGGACTGAGGATGGGGAACTCAAAGAGGAAAAACAAAAAGTGAACCTAACTAGGACTCCTGAGCTGCAACGAGTGGAGATGTAGGCACCTGGACAGGATCCATAATAAAGTAAGAAAAGGAGTCAGAGAGCAAGCAAGGGGCAGAAAATTAGGGGAAGGGGGAGGACAAGGAGGGGAGGTGCCAACAAAAAAAGGAGGGTTATAGGTGCATGCTGGAAGGTGGTTTACATAAATGCCAGCAACCTAGGAAACAGAAATAGTGAACTCCAGGTGACAGTAGCAGATACAGGATTAGCCTTCACAGAAACATGGCAACTCAGAAAAATAACTGGGACTTAGCAATAACAGACTACACCAGGTATAAATGAGATAGGGGTATGGAAAAAGGGGGTGAGGTATCCCTTTATGTCAAGGAAGACATAGAGGTGGTGGTAGAGGGTCCATCAGGGAGACAAGGAGGAGACCGAACCACTGTGGATGCAGCTTATGACCATATCAGGTGCACGAGTTGAGCATAGGGTGGTCTACAGCCTACAGGCACAGGGGGATAAGTCAGACTGGAAACTAGGGATACAGATTCAGAAGGGGCAGCAAGGGAAGATAGTGGAGAATCTCAATCTACGGACATAGATTGGGACAGTCAAGTGCCTAAGAGCGCCACTAGTCAGACCCTGCTAAATATGCTGCAGGAGTCAGGACTGCCTGCTGGTGCCGCTGATTAGAGAACCTGCAAGGCAAACTACCATTCTCGATGTGGTGCTCACCAACTCAGAAATAGTAGGTAGGCTGAGGAGTGGGGAGCCTGGGTACTAGTATACCCTTGTCAAGGGCTATGGTTTTTGACTTCAAAAGAGCAGACCAGATAAGAGAACTAATCAAGGATAAGCTGATGAGAGTGGACAAAATCAGGGGGGTGGAGAAGAGGCAGTGAGTAAATTAAAGAACCATTCTAAAGGCAACTAGGTCATACCTGAGAATGTTTACCAAGACTAACAGGCAGAAGAGACCAATCTTCTTCTCAGAGAAGGTCAGGGAGGCAGTGAGGGCAAAAATGGCCTTCATTAAATACAAAGAGCATGGGGAGATGAGTAATGGAGTGAATACCAGTTAAGGATGAGGGTGCAAAAAGCAATCAGGATACAGAAGCAAACACAGAACTGAGCATTGCAGAGTGGGTCAATGGGGAACAGTTATTTAGATACACTGGGGAAAAAGGAAGACAAGATGGAAATTATTAAACACAGAGAGGGAAGGCAATAAAAGAAGACAAGCAGATGACAGACATTCTAAATTATAACTTTTTCTCTATGTTCACAGTTGGAGAATAGCAAGCCCTTTGCCTGAAAGTGGAAAAAGGCTGCTGTAAGAGAAATTCTAGAAACAGAGCAGGTGTGATTTATAAGAGAGTGGGTCAGGAAAGGCCTAGCAGCCTTGAAAGTAGATAAAGCTCCACACCAGGACTGGATGGGATACCCGGCGGTGCTCGGGGAATGAGCATCGGAACTGGCTAACTGTCTAACAGGGCTATTCAATAGTTTCTGTTTGCCAGCACCAGTTTAAAGCATCGACACTATACCAAAGCTTGTGGATCCAAATAAGTGTGCTAAACATGCACGAAGGGAAGCCAGAACCATCATGTGTCTCTGGTCTCTGCTTCCTTCGTGCATGTTTAGCACACTATTTGCATCCACAAGCTTTGTATAGTGCTCTGATGCTTTAAACTGGTGCTGGCAAACAAATTATTTGATTTTCACCTGTCTGACGCTGAGCACAGGACCCTGGTGCAGACCTCAATTCCTGTTTTCTATTCAAAAGCTTCCTACAGTCAGGGGTGGTTCAAAAAGATTGCAGGGTAGCAGACCTAACTACTGACCTCTTAATCTTACTTGTGTAGCAAGAAAACTAATGGAGAGTCTAGGAATTTGCTATGTATACCTGTTACTGTGTTTTTTTTTTCTTTAGTTTGATTCTTTTGGCATGGGCATTGTGGTGATCTAACTTAGTACTGACCTCGAGGATTACCTATCTCAGTTGCACCACCAGCATCACCTCAAGCAGGTGGACTGGCAAGACAATGCTGTGGTTCCAACAGGTTTGGGAGGATGGAGGCACCCGGTAGGGAGAGGCAGGAGATAATCTATGGGTTTGATGCCCAAGAGCTTTATTTATCTACAGGAAAAGGTAGACATGGTCAAGGGAAGAGGGAACCAAACCATGCAAGAACAGTAACCAACATTCTCTACTGTCACTAAGAGGTGCACCTCAGCCTCAGGCCACTGTCTATTACACTTTATGGTAGGCTTTCTCTAGACAATCTAATGAACAATTCAAACATCTATTACTCTATAATGAGGTGAGAAAATCACTACTGTGAACAATGGGTACCAGTGCATATCCCGAAGGATCGGGTGGCTTAACCACCTCTAAGAGTTCATGATGTTAAAGGAAGTTCAAACTTCTTCTGCTGTCTTCATGCGCATAACTGAAGAATGGAGTAGCAACTGGGTAAAAGGAAAATCGGGTTCCTGCTTGGCAAGCTACACCTGTGTGAAAATCTAGGAGAGGTTGGAGGGGATAGGACAGATTTTTAAACAGACCCTGATTCTTCGACCAACCCACTCTTCAAGGTTGCCAGAATACTCTAGCACAAGAGAACTGAACTCTGCTGAACTCTTCCTTGGCACAAACCCTCGACTTGGGCTGCCAAGGATGAATGAACAAAGACTGGTTGAAGTTCTCTGGCACAAACCCATGACCAGGGCTGCCAAGGATGAGGGAACCAAGACTTGGCATAGAATCCACTTGCCAGGATTGCCAAGGATGAAGGAACAAAGACTAGTTGAAGTTCCCTGGCACAAACCCTCGACCAGTGCTGCCATAGATAAAGGTACATTGAAGCTTCTTTTGCAAAGGATCCACAGGAGGACGACCAAGACCGAGCTGAATCCCAGAAGACAACATGGATCAAGCAGGGTGAAACAAGCAGGAAGAGTAGTATACAGAGCTAAGATCAGAACCCTGTACTGTACAGAACCAGAAAACAACAAACCGTGGACGGACACACACTGACCATGTCAAACTCGACTTTGGCGAACAACTGGGAATGATGGACGAGGCTTCTTCCAGGATGTTCCACTTCCAGGCTGACTGAACCACAAGGAAACCAGGGCGGCAGCCGACTCGCCCAGAGTTCGTTGACTTC
The DNA here is from genome assembly GCA_016271365.2 of Neoceratodus forsteri. Classification (NCBI taxonomy): domain Eukaryota; kingdom Metazoa; phylum Chordata; order Ceratodontiformes; family Ceratodontidae; genus Neoceratodus; species Neoceratodus forsteri. The sequence goes on from CM057454.1 coordinate 1,235,091,000, forward strand.
GACCAGCAGTGGATGACAGGGAAGGGTGTTGCTACGATGTTGTTTGCTGGCTGAAGACTTCTTTGGTGAAGAATCAGCTGTGAACAACCCCACCAGGGGTGTTGCGGCAGAAAATTGAGGCCATACACTTTGCTCTAAGAACACTGATAATTCCACTTTGCAGTACACCATGGTGTTTAGAAGTGGCTGGGGCAATTGTTCATTGTAGGGGCAATTTGCCAGGAGCAGGGGCAAATCACTGGAATCTGGGGCAATTGTTTGTTGCAGGAGCAATTTGCCAGGGGCAGAAGCAAATCACTGAAATCTGAGGCAGTTCTTCATTGCAAGGGCAAATAACCACAATCCCAGTAATCATACAGCATTTCATATACTAAGCAATATACAATTCATCATCTGACAGTCATTCGATTGCAGTTGTGTACTAAGCACCCTTTGTTCTGATACTCCACACTTGTGGGTCCCATTTGCACTAGGATCTGGCTACCCACTGGTACTTTTTGGCGAACGCCCTTCTCCATTTTGGGTTTTTCCATTTGACCTAGTAACGGCTGGGCCCCTTTAACCACTGTGGGCCCACTGTTGCCTACTGTTGCCCCTTTAATGGTTGGGGCCGTTGTTGCCCCTTTCCACCTCTGGGCCAGAGTTGCTCCTCCTTTTGACCAAGGGTCCTCCTTTTATCGCGGGGCCTATTGTTGCCTCCTAGAGTTCTGGACCTAAGGCTGCCCCTTTTATAACCTGGGGCCTGGTGTTGCCCCTTTCAATTATTTTGGGGCTTGCTCCCACTCAGCATCCCTCTTATGGGCTAGGGGCCTAACACTGCCCCTTTTAATCTCGTGGGCCTCATTTGCTTCCCTTTTTCCTTTTCATGGGCCTTTCAACTGGATCCCTATTTTTAAAGTAAGAGGCCTGTATCAGCCCTCTTTAAGTTGGGGCATGCACTAGCCCTGTCGTTCCTGGTTCGGCCCCGCCCGACTCTGCCCACTTAAAAAATATTAATTTATCTCCCCTAAGGTTTTTGGGCAGGTCCTTCCCTGTGAGCATCGCTACACCCAATATAATTAACTAGGCAGGCCTTGCCTCCGGTCCCACGATGGTGCCTCAGGACTTTAACAAATAACTATTTTTGTGGGGTTTGTAAATTAAGTGGACAGTATTCCTAACTCCTAACTGTGCTGCTGCTGACTCACTGCCCCAACCTGGGGGTGAAGTAGCCACTTTGGGTAGGAGGGAGGTTCTCTGTCAGAGGAAGGGAACCGTCAAGTGGCAGAAGGCAAAGCAGCGGACAGCTAGAAGCCTCTGGAGGATGATCATTTCTTCTGAGAAGATGCGGCTCTTCTGTGCCACCGAAGAGGGACTGGACACTGGATGGTGCAATAAAAAAAAAACAGGGCTGAACTGAGCCCACACGGCTGCAAGAAACCGGGTACTGAACTTTTCGGTGGCGATTGATCACTGACTCAACCAAGACTACTGGAGCAGCAGACATCAGGTCTTCACTTGCTGCAGGAGGGGAAACATTGTGGGAGTCAACAGAACTGACTACCAACACCTCAGGTAAACCCAGTCCTAGTTGCATTCCTGTCACCTCTCACTCCACAGCCCAGCTCGATCTCTCCAGGAAAAATGCTTCTCTCCCTTTTAAAGAGGTACTCAAGGTTCCAGCTCTAGAACCCCGAGCCTGTGCAAAGGACCAATGGCAAAAATTTGAAATGGGCACCATGTATTGGGCAGGGATAGCAGTTCCAGTGTATGGGTGCCCACTCTCATGCTCCCTGCTGAAGGGAAGGGGGGACTAGAATGGAGCAGAGCAGGCAGCAGAGATAAAACCTTTTCTTTTTTTTCTTGACCCTGCCTGTCCATTGTGTAAGGAGGGAAAATACACACAAGAACCCCTTTTTCTGCCCATATTTTCAACAGAGCACCCCAGGGTACATTTTACACAATAGCTCCCCCGTTTCTGTAGTGCCTCCAAACTTTGGGGCAATACAGTATCAGTTAGAATTTAGCAGTTGCAGGAACAAAGTGGATATCCCTTGGAAAGGTCAGAGTGTTTTTAACAGTGTCTCTGCTAAAACAGATCAGCTGTCTCTGGAGTAGGATAATAATCTCTGTGGCCAGTTTATGGGAGAGCTTCAAAAGGAAATTGTCTTTTCATGTTTTAAACAGACATTCATGCTGGGCTAGACAGGACTGGAGACATACATATTTGTACTGTATGTGTACAAAGTCAAGGGTCTGGCTCAGACCAGTTTTTTGGTTTGCTGGACGCATGTGCAAGAAACATAGTGGCACCATACAAATTTTCGTAGGTGTAGCCACCTGCTTCAGTGCCCAGCTCCTTCTTGCAGGGGAGGCCTCACCACGCAATAAATGTCCCTAGCTGTCTATGACAGCAGTTCAGATATCAGTGGCGTACAGTTCAAAGCAAAGACTGCTACAATCAGCAGTGGTAATGTATGTAGGCAATTTGCATACTGCCATCGGCAGCATACAAAGTGCCTACACGTTAGCACTGCATCTGAACAGCTGTCATAGACAGCTCAGTTTTTTTCTTGTTCCGCCCCCCAAGCAAACACCCAAGTAGTACACTGGGAGCCCACCCCAGCTTGCTCATGTGCTTCCCCCGACACACTGTATGGCCGATGGAGGTGACTAATTCCCCATTGGCTCCACTGCTCCCCCCCAAACAGACTTCCAGGTGCCACACTGGGGGCCCACCACAGCATTGAAAAGTCAGTATGGCTGACGGGGTGCCCAACCCCGTTGGCTCCACTGTACATCCCCAAAACAGACTTCCAGGTGCCACAGTGGGAGCACCCCAGCATGGCAAAGTCTAGTATGCTATGAGGGTTCCAATCCCCATCGACTCCACTCCCCCAACAGACTTCCAAGTCTGTATGGCCGATGGGGTGCCCAATCCCCCATGGCTCCACTGCCCTCCCAAACAAACTTCCAATTGCCCACCCCAGTGTGGCAAAAGTCCTGTGTCATCTTCCTAAAAAAAAAAAAACCTATAAGAAAAAATGGTCCCTCATTGACTGTCTTGCCCCTCCCCAACCCACACCCACCACCCTCTGCATACCCCACCTCCCCACCCCGCCTCACCCTATACTTATGTCCGAGGCCAGTGCGATGATCTTGGTGAACCGACAACACGTCTGCACTCTTCAAAGCCAACATGAACTGAAGAAATGCGGGTAAGGTGTATAATGGCATAAGTGGGTGGTTTTCAACTTTAGTGCATATCTCAGCCATTTTTAGGAATTGTTTCATCAGATTTTCAACATGGGGTTCTTGGGACCCCACCTCAAACACAGTCACTGTCATTTTGTTATTCTGTCCCGAAAGGTGATTTCCGCGGTCACTGCATGGAAACACCTTTGGACGATAACAAAATGACGATATCTGAATTCATAAGGTAGGCCCCAAAACCCTATGTTGAAAATTTGGTGAAAAATTCCCAAAAATTACTTTTACGAGCATGCATTGCGCAGTTCCTACATGCACTCGTAACTTTGAGAATGTTTAATATTTTCACTCCAGATTTTCAATATTGTCATTTCACCACATCTCTCTATGAACAGTACAGCTGTCATTGTTCATGTCACCCAAAATGTGTTTTCACATATGTAGCGCACGTTGGCACAGTCGGTGTGCAAAATCAATGTTTGGGACACATTAAGAAAATCACAGTGACACTGTTCATGAGCAGAGGAGTAATGCTGATGCCATTCCACCCCAACCCCCACTCTGCAGCCAGTGACAGGCATCAAGGTGCGCCTTGGACCCTTTGCCCCCAGAGTTCACCCCATTCTCTTGCACTGCAGTCATTTCAGTGTATTTCCTTATAGAATGAGATGAATGTAAAGCCCAAACACACCAAGGCACACCTCGACACTTGTCAGTGTCTGAAGGGTAGGGTGAGGTGAAATGTCGTGACAGTCATGGGCGACGCACTCCAAAAGGCACACCCCAATGCCTGTCCATCTCTGCAGGGTGAGGGTGAGTTGGCATCAGTTCAATATTTCAATGCCATTCCTATACTGCATCTGTCTAACTCCTGCACTTCCAGCTAATGCGAAAGCAAGCAAACATTCGGCATTGACAAATGCTTATTTAGAGTCCTCAGCCCTCAAGAAACAACGAATTTTGAATCTGTGATGTCAGAGTGACATACTGGATAATGTGTAATGGGTGGCAGTGCTTGAGTCTTAAGGTCAGGCAGAGCCTGAAAGAGTTAGCCAGGCTTGAGACTACAAACAGCTAACATTTAAGGTTCAAGCCTGCCCCGACTCACCAAGAGCCCAGTGTAGTAGGTTTTATGTGATAAGGGCGAGTACAGAAGGGCAAACCCAGAACCGAAACCATGAGCAAAGAATGGCGAAAGCTGAAACGGTGACTTTTGTTTTGTTTTCAGTGGGTTATGTCATCTTCATCCCCTTACTTATATATCTAACTTCGAGGTCATGGCACCTTGGGGAAGGGGTAAAACTTTTATCGCCATTCCGGTTTTGCCTTTTTTCACTCATGGACCTTGGTTTCGCTCGTTTTGTTTTCACCCTGTTCACTGGCTACCATGTGGTAAGCTATTCTAGTATTGCTAAATAGAGAAGATTGAGATAGATTTTCTTATCTGTGCTATCAATGTTCTAATATTTTCTTATAATTTCTGTAGAATATGCTGTGGTCTTTATTATATGCACAAATATCTTAAAGTATTAAAAATATTATTTTTTCATATACTTCACGTTTCTCTGGCTGAGTCCTTTAAGGTACAGTTAACAATGAACATGTGAACATGAAGGAAGCCAGAATAAGATCATTTGATCTGCCTAGTCTGCTTGTATTGCAGAGTCTACAGCTTAAGTTACTGACCTTGCCCCCAATTTTCCCATCCTTTCCATGTGACCTTCCCTGACCCTTATTTTCCTCTTTAGTCTTCCAACCTCTCTTTGATCCTACCCACCATCTTCATCAAGACCACTTCTTCTGTCACCACACTCCAACTGGCCACCACCCTCTTCATGAAGAAATACATCCTAACCTCCCTCCTAATGCCCCAACTTAAGACTGTGTCCCCTCGTGTCTGAATTGTGCGTGGCTTAAAGATACCCACTTTATTCTGCCACACCTCCTTCAAGTACTTGAAGATCTCAATCATAACTCCTCTCTCTTTCCCTCTCCTCTCCTCTCCTCCTCCTCCTCCAGGGAGTACATGTTCAGGGCCCTCAACCTGTCCTCATAAGCTGTACCCTACTGGACCTTGATCATCTTAGTTGTCCTGCTCTGGGCAATCTTCAGTAGGTTCATGTCTTTTTAAGGTGTGAGCACCAGTACTGTACTCCATACCCCAGATGTGGCCTCACCAGTACCTGTACTGGTAACTGATTTATAACTGACAAAAACTATATTTCTACCTCTTACGAGAAGGCTACTGTTATCATACAGTATGTCAGTGGCCACATTATATCTGTGAAAGATAGTATTGTTATCTGTTCTGCCTTCCTCCCAAACCACTGATTTCTGAGCTTACATCTATAAACAGTGAACCAAACAGGTCTCACTGTGCTCTTCTAGTAGTGGTATTTAAGGGGTTTCCTTGATATGCTACCATGACTCTGCCTTGATGAAGACTATGGTTGTAGAACCATGGCATCTTGTGGCTGATTGTGCTCACCCTAACTTTTTGCCATACATGTCTATGATTTCCACAATAAATTTCAAGGTTTGCATTGCAACCTAGTGTGGAGTTGTTGTTTTTTATTCACAGACCCCTGTCCTTATTGAGAGTTCCTGTCTTCTTTTTGGCAACTACTGTTTGTTTCTATAGTAAGGGATTCTCACCTGTGAAAGAAAGTATGGTCATTTCCCCTTGAGCAGATAGCACTGTACCGTGTAATCGGCAGATCTGGAGGAATTCAGACCTAGAGGTACCCCCCCAAGTGAGTGTCTATGCTGAGTGGCGGCATCTACAGAATGGTTGAGAAAGCTGGTAACAGTGATGTAAGATCTCACAGGTCTCACTGTGCTCTTCTAGTAGTGGTATTTAAGGGGTTTCCCCTTGAGTCTGGTAAAAAAACAGTTTGAAACTGGGATTCTAGTCAAAGAAGACCTAGTGAATTATAATTCTATGTGATAATTACGAGGGTAGAACTGTGAGGATGAAAATGGTGAATGGACAACAGCACAGTCACACAGAGTGACTGTGAAAATGCAGCGATCACTGAAATGGCAACAACATTGGCACTGTGACTTTCTTTGGGGGCGTCACCCACCACATTTCCCGTTGTGTGGGACTTTGCCCCCCCATACACACCATTTCTAAATATAACAAACTCCAGTGGGACACAACTTGGAGAGGGGGAAAATTCATAGGTCGCCATTTCAGTGATAGCTATGTTTTCACAGTTGCCCTTTGTGGTCGTGCTAGTTTCCTTTGTCATTTTTATCCTCACAGTTTTGGTAATCACCATCTTCATGGGATACCATGATTTGTCTGGAGAGAAATGGACTCTAGGATAGTAAACAGCACAGGTTTGTGGTAGGAAGGTCTTGTCAGAACATGATAGTGTTCTTTGACTGGGTAACTAAGGTAGTGGACAAGGGACAAGACATAGATTTGCTCTATTTAAACTTCAACAAGGTGTTCAACTCTGTGCCAAACAGAAGGTTGCTGAAGAAGTCAGAAGGCTATAGGAACAGTGAAAGATCTAGTCACATGAATGGGAAGCTAGCTGGGAGGTGGAATGCAGAGGTTGGTTGTAAACAGGGTCAAGTCAGGGGACAGCAAGGTTTTGAGTGGGGGTGCCACTGAGTTCAGTTCTGGAGCTGGTCCTCTACAATATGTTCATCAGTTACAGAGGTGGAGGAACACAAGGCAAGATGTGACTCTTTGAAGATAAGAGCATTACCTCCTGACATTTAGTCCTTGGAGATTATAGGATTTGGCCTCAGGAAGGGATGTAGTTAACCAGCCCTGAACCACTTAGTAAGGGGATTTTCCTGTATACATTCTGTGGGTAGTCTGTGACCATAGTGACTGAGATTGAGCGCCTAGGAACACAGTGACTCAATCTTAACGACTGTGATCATGGATACCTTCATGGATCATGAAAATCTTCCCTGAACAAGTTGGACACTCTCTTTAACTCCTTCTGCTGCTTTGCTATCGACTCCCTTCCGCTCCCACCACTGTGAACTCTATCGCTCTCTAACCTTCCTTCCACTATCTCATAGGCGCATCTCTCACTGTGCCAAACTAACCTCCAAATTCTGGTTCAGGGGCTCCCCTCCTATCTCTCATCCTCTCTGTCCACTCCACCTCCCCCACCCACTCTCTCAGATCAAATGATGCCCGCACCTTGACGGTCCCTCGCCTCTTCAACCTCATCGGTCACACTGGTTTCGCCCATCGTTTCCCTAAAATCTGAAATTCCTTCCCCCCTGAAATATGACACTCATCCTCCAACTACACCCTTACATCTGTGCTACACAATTACCTTTCCCTCAGCTGTTCCTGCTTTAACCCACCGTAATTCCTGTCTCCAGGTTCTGCCTTCCTACCATGACCCCCTCCCTCGGCAGGGTTCTCAACATCCTGAAGAGGAAATCAGGAAATGGCTACCCTTCTCCTCATATTCAGTTCTTGCCTCTCTCCTCATCTGTTCTCCACCTGCCCTTCTGGGTCACCAGTGTGCACAACCTAACTCCATCCTTTTTACTCCAACTGCAGCTGCATACTACCTCGAGTCTGCTCCTGGTACACTCATGCACTATAAATGGTTCTATAGGTTTTGTACATTCATATGTTCGTTTGTATGATTTTGGACATGTATTATAATTTACCCAATGTTCCTCTACTGTTTATTGTACAATACCGTGTCTTCCAACTGTTGCACAATCTTACAGTGTTGTATTGTTTGTACTACCCAGATACTATTGTAGTTGATCATCCTTCACAACCCCATGTAACCCCTCCCCCCAGGTCGCACCATGAGACAAGCAACTTGTTGTTCAGTGTGCTCTCCTGGTGAAACATTTCAATCAATCAATCAATCAATCAATCAATCACTAAATAAATAATACCTAGGGAGGAAGGTGACTGGATTCTGGGGTTAGTGAATACGGTGACAGAAACTCACGGGTATACATGCTCGTGCGCCCGATGGGTTGAGGAGGATTGGATGTGGGAGGGTTGCAGTGAGTAGCTGCTGAGCCAAATCGCTGTCGTCATGGGCAGGGTGGTCGGCTGGGAGGCATGGAGTACGGTTCCGATCAGCTTGTGCCGTTTTTGCTTCCTGCCGGCATGTATGCCTCCTGACATGCACCCTGGGTTGAGAATCCATATAGGAGTGGGTGGGGTGCAGCCTCACATTAAAAAACGAGACCTATAAGTCTCAGGCATCATTTTTTAGTGCACTGCAGTGTGCCTCGCTGAAATTATTTTTTGGTGATGTGCACTCACCATAAAAGCAATCGCTGTTCCTCGATCACTATTATGACATGGAACCCATTCAATGTAATACAAAACCAACTAAGATTTGTCAAATCATATTGCCTTTATATGTTGTACTATTTTACCTTTGGAAACTCTCAGTATGGCTGTTGTAATGTACTCAGTGTAGACATTAAGACATTGTAAAGAAATATAATAACAGTCTACCACAGAGGTGGTGGGTGCAAAAACCATTAATGGTTTCAAACACAGCTGGGACCAAGTAAAAGACTTAATAGTTACATATGGGGAAAACAGTAGGGCAATATTGGGGGGGGGTAAGAACAATAACCCCAACTAGATATTTGGTCCTGGGGTAGGACAGATTAAAAAAGGGCACACACGTCTTTTTCTACCAACATTTTCTATGTTGATGGTAAATTTTAAAATGTTTTGGCTGATGATATTATATAGCCCTGATTATTACTTTTCTTTTCAATTAGAGCTTAAGTTTACGTCAATTTTCATCAGTAAGGAAAAAAGGCAAAGTAACACCTATTTTTAAGTGAGGTGATATCTCTGACATGGGGAATTATCGACTAGTAGTAGTAGTAATAGTATTCTTTATTGTTTGATCATAAAAGGAAAGATCTTTACAATACACAAGTATAAAAATATTTAAAAGGCATTTATATTTCAATGCAATAAAATACTAAGCACTACAATAAGTTATTCCACATTATATATCCTTGCAGCAACATCCAATAGCGCACAATCCTTGTTGTCTAAATATCTGGAACATCATGTACATTCACAATTGACTGAATACTTGGACAAATACACTGTTTTGACACCTTTCCAGTTGGAATTCAAGAGGGCACTCAACTACAACTGCTGTATTGGAATTTAATGATTTGTGTCCTCCTCCTTGGATTCCAGGCTGGAAATAGCAGTCACTTTTATAGATTTGTCCAAGGCCTTCAACCTGGTGGATCACTTCCTGCTACTAGTCAGAATAATGGTCCTAGGGATAAGATATGATCCCTGGGATTGGATTAGCTCCTACCTGAATAATCACTCACTGCGGGTGTCACTCTCCCACAATGTCTCACAGAGGAAAGATGTGGTTTGAATGGTACCACAGGGGTTTAATTTGGGGCCCCTCTTGTTTCTACTTTTCAACAACAACCTTCCTCAGGCAGTCCGGTTTCCCTCAGTGAGATTGTATGTAGGTGACATGGCTCTGATTACTATGCAGAGGGACATGCTGGACCTTGGGGAAAAATTACAGGTGGACTTTTTAGTGCACTGGAATGGTTCACCTGGTCGAGGCTCATGATTAATGTCAAGAAAACCAAGCTGGTTCATTTTAGATAACAAAATAAACCTCAGTTGCATATTTTAACAAATTGTGGTGAACAGATTGCCCGGGTTAGCGAATACTGAGACTTGGGTGTGGTTTTTAATTCTGAGTTATCTTTTACAGGACATATAACTACTTATTAATAATGTTAATAAGAAATTGGGAGCATTAAGACATACTGCAGTGTCTTAAAAGATTTGCCAGGAAAATAAGTGCGGAGCAATTAGTTTTACCTTCTCTGGAATATGGTAATTTGATATATCACACTGCAACAAAGGGGTTATTAGATAAGTTAGATAAACTACATTTTTAAATTGGCCCAGTATATGTTGGGGTATCATTTTACTACTCACCATTGTGCCATGTTAACAAAGTTGAACTGGCAGTCCCTGGGCACAGGATGTGCTAAAATTTGACTGAAATTGTTACACAAGTATTTGTTATTTCAACTTAATCACTACATTACTTGTGCTGTCTTTTATAAGAAAGAGGATCAGGTTAGTGATCTGAGCAGATCTGTGCATATTAACAAAATTAGCTTTGCTTGGTGCAGTACCAAATTTGGAGAAAAGACACTAAGTTTTCAGGCTGCCTTACACTGGAATAAATTACCTTACTCTGCTCGTACTTCACTATCAGAATCTACTTTTGCCAGTGAACTGGAAAGCTGCTTCTCTAACACTTGCAATTGTTATGTCTAATCTGTATGTTTTTATTCATTCATTTAGTTTTTATTAACTGGGTAGGTGCACTAGCCAAGAAATGACTATTTTCAGGTACGACCCAAGAGAGTACAACAAAAGAATAATGGAACAACAGCAAACATGGGTACAAGTAAAAGAAAAATAAGGGAAAACAGTACATCACAGATACAACAATACAATAAGTAGGAACAATAAACATAATGGCAAGCCTTGTACAAAATAATGGCAACAAGGTTTATATTAAGTGCAACAGCCATGGATTCGACCTGTGGAATAAAATGGTTAGTAAGAGAGTGAGAGAGAGAGAGAAAGAGATGAGGAAATGTTCAGGGATAACAAGAAAGACTGATAGAAGGAGGTGCACAGATAGTAGGGGGAACAAATCAAATATAGGAGGGGGATATTGAGTAGATTAGGGTCAGATAGGCCTAGGGTGGCTTGAAACAGGAGCACTTGCTGGACAGGATTAGATGGTTTCTAAGTGCTTTCTTGAAAGCAATGTGGGATGGAGTCTGGCGAATGGTTAGTGGGAGGGAGTTCCAGTATTGTGGGGCAAGATAGGCAAAAGCACAGGCACCTTTAGAGGTGGTGTGTCTAGGGAAAAGAACAGGGGCAGAAACTGTTGAGCCAAGGTCATAGAAGGACGACTGTTTTTGAAAGAGACCTGCTAGGGATTGTGGAGTTTGAGATCTAATAATGCTGTCAGTTATGGAGCCAAAGCATAAAGCCTAGACTCATGGGGTGAAACCATCCAAGGTCAGAATAGAGGGTACAGTGGTGTTTCAGTCTGTGGAAGGAAGATGCATACAGACAGATGTTATTGTAGGTGACATCCCATTTCGAGGCTTGATTTGCATGCAGAGGTATAGGAGGCAACCCCATAGTTAAGTGAGGGCAGAAGTATCCCACAAGCTATGGCAAGTCTAGCAGAGGGGGTGAGAGCATAGCTGGTTCGATAGGCAATACAGAGTTTAGTATTTACCGACTTACAAGTTTGTAGGATACGGGTGTCGAAATTTAGTGAGGGATCCAGGGTGATATCCAGATATTTAAAAGAGCTTACCACCTCAATGGATTTGCCACTTAGGGTGGTGACTTTAAAATTGTGTTGGGCTTGTTTGAGTTTATAGTTTGAACCGAATAGTATAGCTTGAGTCTTAGACTCATTTAGGACTAGTTTGTGACAATCAAACCATTGTTGGATGAGTTGAAAGTCATGGGAGAGTCGTTCATTGATGTCATCTGTACTTCTAGCACTGGTGTACAGAACAATGTCATCCACATACAGCAGGGTAGCTGTCTGCAGAAGGTTAGAGGTGATGTTGTTTAGGAAAATAGAGAAGAGCAGTGGGCCTAGTATTGACCCCTGGGGTACGCCAATGTTAATAGTAGACTTTTTCTGAGAAGGTAGGGTTATATTTTATTAACTGAGTTCGGTCAGACAGATAATTACCATACCAGTTTACAACATTTGGAGAGAAACCAAGGGATCTAAGTATGGTGAGGAGAATAGAGTGATCAACAAGACTGAATGCCTTAGTCATATCGATAAAGATGGACCCAGTAAGAAAAGCAGAGTTCATGGCCACTAGGAAAATCAGAGGTTAGCTTGAGTAAAGCAGTGGTAGTACTGTGTCCCTTACAGAAGCCATGCTGGGCAGGAGTTAGGAGGTCATATTTAAGGAGAAATTCTATGGTTTGGGTAGCTATAAGTTTTTCGAGAATTTTGCTAAGAACAGACAGGATTGTGATAGGCCTACAGTTGAGTGGGTAATTGGGGTCGCCTTTTTTGTAAACAGGGGTTATCCTTGCCATCTTCCATATATCAGACTCATGATGTTGGCACAGTGAGAGATTAAAAATCTTGCTTAGCGGGGCAGCAATGAATGGAGCAGCTAGCTTTAATAACTTGGGTTCAAGATTGTCCAAGCCCGCTGCTGCATGCTTGGGTATATTCTTGAGTAATTTTAGTACCTCCCATCTAGAGACAGATTTAAAGAAGAAGTTTGTATGCTTAACGTTAGTTGGAACATGAGGGGATTGACAGGGAAAGAGGAGGTATATTTTGTTAGGTCGGAAAATTGTTAATTGAAAAAATTTGCTATGGTCCTGAGATTGTTGCAGTGGACACCACTGAGTGACATGTCATTTGGGGTGAGTGACGAGTTTGAGCCCATAAAGAAATTAATATGAGACCAGAATTTTTTGAGTCACCATAGGAGTTAGTTAAAAGGTCTTTACAGTAGGAGCTTTTGGCCTGTTTGATATCCTTTTTGCAGGAGTTTTGCAGGGCTCAGTAGGTGTTTAGGCCAGCTGTAAGGCCGGAGCTCTTGTAGCTGATCCAACTTTCATCTCTTTGATGTAGCTTTTTAAGTAGGCCAGATTTTAGCCACCTAGTTTGTCTGTTTTTCACTCAGCGAGTTACCATTTTACAGTGCTTCTCCTGCAACTCTAGGAAACGAGATAGGAAGGTGTTAAGGGAAGAGTGACCATCTTTAGTACCTAGGAGAGAAAAACAGTCAATGTTAGCTATGTCTAGAAAAAAAGTTTGGGAGTTGAAATTGGCATAATGTTGTACTGTTTTTTTTGCAACTGCAATGTTCTATACACAAAACTGTCTTGTAAATAGGGATACTTTTCCTTAATGACATGTTACCTGTATAAAAATAAAGTTTTATCAATCTGCTTCTGTGACAACAGTGTACAATACTAATTAAGATATGCCATACAAACTATTTCTCACATTTACAATTTTCAGTTTCAAGTAAAAATTTGATTTAAAAAGGTGCATACAGACTTGCTACTTCTAATTAGTGTTGTGCGAAGATTAACAAATTTTGCTACGTGTCATATTTCATGAAATATGAGTATTTTATGAAATACTTCGGTTGTGAAATTCCATGCTCCACAGGTGAAATTTTGCCGTGAAATGGCAAAATTCACCACTTGAGAACAAAATTTTGCTATTTTGTTATACCAAATCATCACTGTTGTCTAGTGGTCCCATCCCTAGCCAATCACCAGCCCAAATTGAAGAATTTCCTGCCCCCCTTGAGATTTACATCATAATCATATCCCTGGTGTCTAGTGTTCCCCCGCTGATCACTGGCCCAAATTGAAGAATTTCCGCCCACCCCACTGAGATGTACATCAATTTCCACAAATCTCTATCCCCATGGTATAAAAATAAAAAATAAAAATCCCGATTCAATGGTGTCTAGTGGCCCCCACCCTGTCATCAGATAGTGCTCACCCTCAATCCCCCAATACCCCAAGCGGGTCACTGGCACAGGCCTCCATTCTCCTCAACAGCCAGCAGCCTGACTGAGTGCTTCAGTGAATGAGTGCGAGCAGCACAAGCACATGCTCATTCATTGAGGTGCTCAGTTGGGCTACACCGGCCTTATAGGTGAGTGGAAGGCTGTAATGGTGGCACGCCTCGGGTATTGGGGAGCGATAGTACCATCTGATGACAGAGTGGGGGTGTGGGTCCACTAGTTTTAACACTTCTTGCATCATTAATTCTGACTGCACTCAGAACTTCATAGAATCCTAGAATCATAGAACTTGACAGCAGAAAAGAATCCCATGGCCCATCCAGTCTGCTCCTTTCCACTTGTTAATCTACTCACCCCCTTCCTTGTGCACCCACGTCACTCCCCTGTAACCCCTTATGCCTGTCCCATGCCTTCTTGAAAGCTGAGACAGTCTCGGCCTCCACTACCTCCTCCTCCTCTGGAAGCCCATTCTAGGCATCCAGCACCCTCTCCATGAAGAATCACCCTCTCATGTTGCCTCTGAAGTGCTCCCCGCAATCTCAGGCCATGCCTCCCTGTAATGGTGCCTTCCTTCATGTGAAATAATCACCCTGGGTCTACTTTGTTTATCCCTTTGAAGTATCTGAAAGTCTCTATCATGTCCCTTCTCTCCCTTCTGGTCGCTAGTGTATACAGCTTCTTGCATCTCTGTTCATATGGTATGCCCTCCATCCCTTCCATCATCTTGGTCACTCCTTTCTGAACCCTTTCAATCAACTCTGTCTTTGCACAAGTAAGGCCTCCAAAACTGGACTTTGCACTCGAGGTGTGGTCTTACCATGGCTTGGTACAGGGATCGGGACTTCTCTCCTCCTGCTAGTGATTCCTCTGCCTATATTTGCCAGTATCCTGTACACCTTTCCCACTTCCCTTGTACACTTCTTTCCCACCTTGAGGTCACTGTTGGCTACTAGCCCTAGATCCCTCTCCTGTTCCAAAACCCTGACTGCCTCCCCCCCCAGTGTGTATCCTGTCCTCAGGTTACTATGCCCCAGGTGCATAACTGTGCACTTCTTGATGTTGAATTTTAGTTGCCAGGTCTGCACCCACCCCTCCAGCATCCTCAGGTCCTGTCCCATGTCTTCAACACCCCCCTTCAGTGTCAACCTTGTTGCAGATTTTTGTATCATCTGCAAAAAGGGCCACATGTCCCTTCAGTCCATCTGCAATGTCACTTATGTAGATACTGAAAAGGAGTGGTCCCGGCACCAACCCCTTGGGTACCCCACTCATCACCTGCCCCATCCTGGAGTGTGCCCCATTCACTACCATCCTCTGGCTTCTATCCACCAACCAGTTATCCACCCATCTAGTTATTTTGTCCCCCACACCCATGCTTTCCAGCTTATTGACTAGCCTTCTGTTGGGTATGGTGTCGAACGCCTTGCTGAAGTACAGACAGATCACGTCCTCCGCCCCCCTACTGGTCGATTACCTGTGTCACCCAGTAAAGAATTTGATTAGATTGGACTGGCATGACTTCCCCCATTGTGAAAACAAGCTGGTTGCCATCCAGCAATCCATTTGCCTCCAGATAGTATGTTACCCTTTCCCTGATGAGTGCCTCCATGACCTTCCCCACTACTGTGGTGAGGCTGACCAGATGGCTGTTCTCCTCAAGTCTCTGCCCCATCTTGTGGATCAGCCCAACAGTTGCTCTCCTCCAGTCCTCTGGCACCCTCTCAGTATCAAGGACAGGTTGAACAGCCTCGCCAGTTGGGCAGCCAGCTCCTCTCTCAGTTCCCTGATCACCCTCGGATGCAGCTAGTCTGGTCCCATGGCCTTGTCCACCTTCACCCTGCCCAGTTCCTCTCTTACTCTCTCTGTGCTGAAGGGTCTTGTATCCACTCCTATGTCCTCACACCTCCTTCTCAACTCCAGGCCCCTGTCCTCCCCCTCCTTCATAAATACCGAGCAAAAATACCTGTTTAGCTCTTCTGCTCCCAACCAACCTCACTACATCCCTGTTGAGTCACAGTGGTCTCCTGCTTCTTGTGCCCTTCCTTACCCTCCTTATACACACTTATGTGGCCTCCCTAACCAGCTCTCTAATAGCTCCCCATAACTCCACCACATCATTTATTTCCCCCATACCTTCCAACGCCTCCCTTAATACCCTTCTCATCTTGTCAAAGTCTGCTCATCTGATGTCCAGCACCGTTGTGCTGGTTCAGCTCACATCCCTCCCTGCCCTCACCTTGAATCTGATGGCCCTATGGTTGTTATTTCCCAACTCCTCCCCTACCACCACCTCCTCCTGCTTCACATTCTCCCCATTTGTTAGAACCATGTCCAGCAGGTTGTTTCCCTTAGTTGGTTCTCTGACTGACTGTTGAAGGAACGCCCCCTGCAGCATCTCCAGAATCTTCCTGCTTCTGGTCGAAGCTGCATCTGGGATGGTACAGTCAATGTCTGAGAGGTTTAGTTCTCCCACCAGTAGCTTTTCCCCCTTTTGAGCTATCCTCATGATGCCCTGCGTCATCACCCTGTCCTGTTCTTCCCTTGTGTGGGTGGCCTGTACACTACTCCAAGTCTTAAGGATTCCCTTGTCCTTCTGTCTAGCGTCACTAATATGAGTTCAGTTTCCTCATTGCCTTCCTGCCCCTCCATCACCTTTATGTCTTCCCTGATGTATAAGGCCACCCCTCCCCTCTTCTTGTCCCTCCTGCCCTTCCTAAGCAGTCTGAATCCAGGAATAGCTGTCTCCCACGTATGAAATTCCATCCACCACATTTCTGTGATTGTTATTATGTCCAGTCTGTCATGTGCAATGATGGCTATTAATTCCATCTTGTTTGCCAGGTTCCTAGAATTGACCACCAAGCCCTTCCACCATCTTTCCCCCACCTCTGCTTCCTCCAAGTGCTTGACAGAGCCTAAAACTACACTTCTTCCCTGGCGAGGGGACCTAGGGCCCTCCATCTCAGCCATGTTATGGCATGGCTTTATTTTTAGCCCCCCCAGGTCTGTTTAAATTATATTCACCCTCAAAGTACTCTCCCAGCCTGCACTTCAATATGGCTGCCCGTCCTTTTTGAGATGCAACCTGTCAGGGGCAAAGAGGCTCTCATCGTCCCAAGTTGCCCCCTAGTGCCCTATCATCCCACATCCCATTTGCCTGCACCATTTCGCTAGCCAATCATTAAACTCTTTTTTCCTTTGCTTATGCTCTGTGCTAGCCCAGGGTGCTGGCAACACCTTCAAAAAGGCTAGATGAAAGCAAAGCAACCCCCCCCGCAGAACCTCAGCCAGGGCCTTTAATCTTGCCTGTATCTCCAGGAGACTGTTGCCTTCCTGGTCCACTGGGAATTTTTTTTTGCCTTGTCGGTTTCCCCCTTGGAGTATGCACGTGCAATGATGTACATGGCACTGATGTGCTGATGTATGCTGCCACTCTACCCCTACATCTGTCGGCGCTGCATGTACCTCACTGCCCCTGGCTACAACCAGGAGCCACCTAGGAGCAGTGCTAACCCCGGATCCCTCCCTGGGAAGGAAGAGCAGTTCACCAGATGCTCAATCCCTTCCCTCCCCTGCTGATCCCCGGCTGTCCGAGTATGTTCCCAAACCAGGGTTGCCGGTGTGGCGTGAGGTGAGGTGTTTAGTGTCTCATCCCTCAGGGCCATGAGATGGCTATTTATTTGCCTTTAAATGTTGGTAATTTATTTTAACCCCATCACCTATACTTATTTTTGTTATTTATTTATTTCAATCTAGGATTACAATACCTTTGAGCCAAGGCTCTTTTACAAAGATTCCACGTCAGCATGTGCAACAGTCATCATTTTTAGTTACAAACATATAGTCACTGACTTACAGACATATAATAACCAGTACAAAGACTTGAGCTATGAGCAAGACAAGGGAGGGGATCGGTGGGGAGAAGTGAGGTGGGAGATCAAGAGGGTAGGAGGTGCAGGGGTAAGGGGGAGTATGGGAGGTGGTTGGGGGCAGGGGCAGGAGTGGAGATACGGGGGGAGGAGGAGGAGGAGGTGGGCGAGGGTGGGAGACAGTGCAGCCAGGGGACCTTGTCGAGGGAATATGACAGGTAAGGTGCTAGGGTGCAAAGACTGATTGTAAGTGTTGGGTGCTGGGCAAGTGCAGATGGAATGGTGGAAATATAATACCACTAAAACAAACAAAATACAATTAAAAATGCTGACAGAATGCCCTTCGTATATTTTGCTAATCAAGGTGAGCAGCATTTCATGTCACAACATTTTCTTTTCTCCTTAAGGCATAGAGCCAGAAGTCCATTGTAGGAGAAATTAGTTATTCTAAATAAGCCAAAAATTCAACATATTGAAGAACTTTCATCAAGTATCTTTAGAGAAATCAATTATATGATTATGAACGATACAGTTGAGGGTACTAGGCAGTAGGGCACTGAGCTGCCCATTTTCAGGTGAAATATCGCAATTTCACGAAATATTTCGGGCAGTGAAATTAGTGATTTCGTGGCAATTCCACTGGCAAAATTTTATTTCCCAACATCTCTACTTCTAACACTTCTTGGTATTTGACTCCAGTAATTGATAGCATGGAATTAGAAGGCATGTTGACAGAAAACTGTGCTCCTGAAGGGGCATTTCAACTTATTATCAGTACTATACGAAGGTGTCATAATTTTAACCAGGTTACAATCAATGGGGCCTATGCACAAAACAAAAAGTTGCCCATCGCCATGTATCTGAGTCCGTAGGCAAGCCATAAGGTGAAAAGCTGCTGCATCTGAGCACAAGGCAGATCCTTGGCCCAATCCCCAGCCATGCAGTCAGCAATGCCGGGGGCGGGCGGTGTTGGGGTGTGCCTGCACTACACACCATTTACTAAGGCATAGGGCCAGGTATAGGGGGGGTGCTTGTTACGCAGCGGGACCCTGCTGTAATCCACTATGTGCCCCCACAGACTGTACCTACCATTCGCAGTGGGACTGGGATATGACCCACCATGCTGCCCCAGCCCACTAGTCAGATGGGGAGGACAGGGGCAGCCAATTGGGTGAGTGCCCGTACTGATGAAAAACATCGTCCCAGTGTGGTGGATCTGCACCCTGAGGGGCACCTGTCCACCCAATCCCTACGTTCCATACAAACCCTCCCCCAACCAAATGCTTGCTCGGTCATCGTTCGGTCTAATCATACCCCCCCAACAACATGTCAACCCAGTCCCCATTATGAACATGGCAACCCCACCGAACACATGCCTGCCCCGATCCCTGTAGTTCCTCATATACCACCCCACCTGAAACATGGCAGCTTCGACCCCGGTGTGGGGGGGAAATATACTACACTGGGGTCAGGGCTGCCATGTCCGGGTGGGGGGTATGTGTGCAACTAACGGAGTAGGGCTGATGCATTGCAGGGGTGCCCTGGATGATATGGGAATGGGGTGGATGAGTGCAGGAGGAGTATCCAGCCATGGGGCAGTGGTCCGGCAGGGGGACATCTGTGTGCTGGGCAGGCATGGCAACAGAGCCTAGTTTTAGGTGGGGACCACTCATCACAGGTGCAAGGGCAGTCTGGGTCCGGGTGCCTGTGGGGCTATTCATGCACAAAGAGCCCATGACTGCCTACATATGGTATCCATTCTGGGACTTGGGATGGGCATCCAATTGGGTGCCCACCTGGGTCTGCTACTCTACCCCTAAGCCACCCTGCATGGTGCTGTGTGCTGTGGGGGTGGGGCCATGGACAAGTGCCCTGCGAATGTATGCAGTTGTGAATACTGCATTCCCTATGCCTGTCCAGGGCCTCAGAGCTACATGGGTAGGATATGCGCTTCCAGTACGTAATTCCTGCCTGTTTGTGCATAGACCCCATTGTTTTGCTTGGTGTCAAAACAGTACAGACAGTAACAAGCATTTGTCAATGCCGAATATTTCCATTTTTTTTATTTTTTTTTTTTGCAGCTTCACCTTCGCCAGTCCTCCTCCTGGTCATGGACCCTCCTGCTCCCACATCCTACATTAGCTGTGGCTTCCGATACCCTGGCTTGCCCCAAGAACAGGTTCATGGTACTTGCCCCTATAGTGCCGGAAATGCCAGAATAGGTCAGGAGCCAGCCTGGGAGCAATTAGAGCAGAGGCGGGCATCATGAAGCAATCAGCTGCTGCAGTTTTCCCCTGTTGTATGGGGGCGGGGATGTGTATGATGACCCGGGGTCCCTCCACTCTCTAATGTGTTGGCATCAGCATGGATACACTACACCTGGCCTCTGCCAGTGTTGCTGTAATGCTGAACACTCTACCACCCTCCCCGCTAGAGAGGGAGAGCCATCGCCAGATGCTCAGTCCCTCTCCCGCCTGCCGGCCCTCTGGCAACCCGGGTCCATTCCTGAACCCAGGTCGCCGGCGTCACAGGTCAGCATCCTTCCCCTGAACCAGCAGGCTGGCCAATGACAAATGTTTCCTTGTATGGTATATGTGATGATGCTGGTGTCTTTCCTTTGCATTCTCAGTGAAAGGTGGTCAGTCAGTTTGCTGGGGCTCTGTATTGCCGTACTCCCCAATCTGGCCTGGACTCCCTCTACTTTATGGCTGGTCTTGCCCTTCTACTCCCATCCTCTCACTTTAACAGCCCCTTGGCTGCTCTTGAGCCTGAAGTCCCCTTTGTTTCTGGGTTGACCTGATGATTTGCCCTTCTAGGCCAGGAAATGGAAATGGGAAGGTTAAGGAGCATGCCTATATCCAGAGGGGAGGATGGAGAAGCTGACATCAAAAGCTCTCTTAGTTTCAGTGATTCACTAACTATGAATTGGACTGACTGACCTGATTTTTCTATCCCTGCCCCCTCACTCAAGAAACAGCCT
Source organism: Neoceratodus forsteri (assembly GCA_016271365.2). Lineage (NCBI taxonomy): Eukaryota > Metazoa > Chordata > Ceratodontiformes > Ceratodontidae > Neoceratodus > Neoceratodus forsteri. The sequence continues at coordinate 1,235,111,628 of CM057454.1, forward strand.
TGCAGTTGAATTGCTGCAGCCGTATTTTTATTCACGTAATTTTATCAATTTATAACCAGGTGTGTAATTTGCATAGCTAGGGAGGCTCAGCCTGAGTCACCTTTCCTATTCATGATCCACCTTCCCCATAGGATGGCACCCATGTAGACCACTGGGAAGGAGCTCTACCCTCCCTGTGGAATGGCACCCATGCAGACAACTGAGGTGCATCTAAATCCATCAGGAGAACCGAGCCCACCAAGGAAGGGAGGCCATCTGGCCAAGTGTAGAAGAGCCTGCTCCTATCAAGTGGCTCACTCTACCTGTAGGGTCATCCTGATGGGGATGGGGAGAGATGCCTTCTCTGGGCTGAGACTTGGCCTCGAGTCCACCATATGTTGGTCTGTGAGGAGGGGCAGTCCATTTTTGTCACTGGTCAGCTCTTCCCTTTTATCAGCATTTTGACATGTGAGACTGCCATGCCAGCACTAGACAGCTCACATTTGTAACCCAAAGCACCTCATGCTAGCCAAACCTCTATAGCTGATTGAACTGCTAAGCTAAATATAACATAACCCGCATTCAATAAGTGTATGCCATCCTGAGCTTAGAGCCCTGGGACTGCTTTGGAAGTATCATCCTGGTCACAACTGTTCCTCAGACTGTCTTCATAAATGAATCCTTGCCCATATTAATTCTCCTGTGAGCCTTGTGCATGCTGAGCAGACCACCAGCAAAATCTCTGGATCATGTGTGAGCACACAGTGCCAGCTTGGGCTAACAATACCATATGGTGCACAGATCCTCCTTTATGCCCTGCAGCAACCCAATTGATGTTCTCTTGCAGCAATGGTTGCCCCCTAAGTATACCACTAGCGCATCTGGTGGTGCCCCCCTCCCTTTGCCTCTCAGCATCAACTTTGAAAAGCAGGTCTTTCAAAGGCATACCCCAACTGCACCAACCAGGTTAGCTGGGCCAGGTTTTCTTTTCCAAGATAATGGAAGTGGAGGATGGGTGGGAGGGAACTCCAAGACAAGTGATAGTTCACCACCCAACATAAATCCTCTTTTGCGCTATTTGTGTGAATGAGAAAAAACAGCTTTTGTGGTTTTTAAGATTTAGGTATATATGATCTGCATTACCTTATGTTTCTCCATCCTCCTTATAAATCAAAGCAATTTGACTGTGCTGTTGAAAGACTTCCATAGGATGACAGAGTTAAAGCAGATGAGAACCTTCCGTTAAGTATTTTTCATGAAGAGGGTTGTGGATGCATGGAACAGCCTTCCTGAGGAGTCATGGACTCAAAACAGTGGGACAATTCAAGAATGCATAGAACAGACGATGGCAATTCTAGTGGGGGTAGGAAGAAGCAGGCTGTAGGTTAACTAGGATCTGCAGCTATCCATTAGGTAGGGAAATGGGCAGACTAGGTGGGCCAAGCGGTCCTTATCTGTCATCTGATTCTATGTTTCATATAACCATAACTTAAGTTGTACAGCAAGACAGAGGAGGCAAACTAAATGATCAGGATCTCAGCCTGTTCAGGCTTCAGTGGCAGTCTCTTTTCTGATGTATGCCCAACAAGAGTTCACAGCCTCAGAAGCTGAAGCGACTTCAACACACAGATCAGTAGCAATTGACAGAGAGAAGCCATCCAAGTTATTTTTTTCCCTTCTTCCCCAACTCTCCTGATTTATGATTTGAATGAACTGAAGCCAACAACAGACTTATACATGTGGGGTGGGCTTCCACTACAAACAACCTCATGCATAATTATTTTTCCTGACGGGAGCCACAGACTCAAGATTTTAAAACCTTGAAGGAGTTGGAGCCCAAAGCTGCAGAATTTGAACCAGCTAATACAGACAGAATGGGTTTTAATTACAAGCAGTGTCCAATCTCATTATTTCATCTGACCAAAGTTTGCTAAAACTGCAGATTCAAATGCAGGGTCGGATGTGACAGAGTCAACATCTGATTGCTGTTATCCACATACACTGCTAACTTGTTTGGGTCTGATAAAATAGCATGTTTTGATTAAACTAATCCATCAACTGTAATTACAGTTCATTCATATTATTTGCAACTGAAAAAGCCTAAGAACAGAATAAATCTCATGTAGGGGAACATTTTCAGTCACAGCCGGTGCACCCATATTTTTACTCTCACAGAATATATGTGCAGTACTAGAACTGTTAGTATCCTACCTGGAGCCAAGTTTAACTCTCTCTCCACATTGGCTCAAAATCCTAAAAATCATCTGGAATCCCTAGGAGCTCTGACCTCTTGGGCTACCACTACTCATAAAGTTTCAGAATAACAGCTGACTCAGGGGACAGAAAAAGGAATGGGGTAGTTTTTTTTTCTTCTTTTTTTCAGGTAGCGACACCCCACAATGTGGATGTAATGTTTGAGGCTGAGCGTGGGTGGTGGTGGTTGCACTATCAGCAGTGGCAGCCCTTGGCAAGCTCAACTTAACCCACAGTCTTTACTGCCTTGCAATCAGCAATGGTGTGGTCAGTATTTTTGTTAAAGCTGTGATAATTCCACACTATATGTGCTCTGTCTAACTCAGCCAAGTATGCTCAGTCAGACAAAAGCAGTTACACAGTGAAGAGTTGGCACTCTCACTGTGGACATATCAAAGTAAATAATAAAAGTTAAATTTGAAATTGTTTGTCAGCCTGGAAGCACATCAGTACAGTTATTACTCTCTGTGCTGGGGAGAGGGTCAAGTGCCCTGCCAGATGCTGCAGTTGTAGTCAGCCCAGCTAGCATGATTGTGAGACGTTCCTTCAGGCACTTTCAACTTTCAGTCCATACAGAGCTTAGTCTGTGGCCTACTTCATGGGTGGGAGAAGAGGAGCAAAAGGGAGTCAGGGGAGGTGGAGTAGGCAGGAGAAAGTGCCACCTCCTACCTTCCCGAATCATTGCTCTGGTGGTAGTATTTTCAATGTATTTATGCCTATGGAGCTTGAAGAGGCAGCCAGAGGTGGAAGGTGCTGAAGCAAAAGCAGTAGGGCTGCTATTTAGTAGAGTCACTCTGGCGGCAGTGCAAGGCAGGAGGGAGAGTGCATAGGGTTGTAGGAGCCTCCAACAAGTGCAGCCACATCACGGCAAATGTAAAAGCCTGTGAGGGGAGGAGTTTAGAGCAAGGAGACGGCAGCATCAGAGTGGCAGGTGCCATGAGAGAACCGAGCCAGCCGAGAGAGTGAACATTTGAGCATCCCACTGGTGAACGTAGGGATATTGATCCAGTGGTATGTGTTTTATTATGTTTCCTTGTTTTTGTGTTAGGGCTAGAGAACAGTAGAAGTAATAAAGTCACTCAGCTGTTTGTCAGATACTTACGCTTTATATAAATGAAAGGAATGAGGTGATCTCATTGGAGTGCTTTTTTCTTTCAACTACGAACAGTTTCCAGCTGTGCAGCTCTGACTAGTGCCACAGTTTGGTTGCTTAGTTATTGGTCTGTCGAGGGATAAGCCCACTGCAGTTTGATCTGCATTGGGCTAGTCCCTGACACACCTCTGAAATGTTGTTCTCTGAAGCAGCAGCATGATGTTTCTTGTGCACATGCACAGAAACATAAAAAGTAAAAGGAAAATTATTTATTTATAGGAATTGATAAACATTTCTACTTCTGGTGCAGAGATACCTAAGCAGACAAATGAATACGTTATACAGTGGAAGGGCTACAATAGATGAGAAAGTCAGGTCCCAAACAGTATTACTCATAAGGTACTTATTGCTAATGTAATGTATTTCTGAAGTAATGTGTTTTAAGTCCATAAGAAAACATATTCATCAACCTGGCATATCCTGATGCAAAGTGCTGAATTATGACTCATAATTCCGCACTTTGCATCAGAATATAAATATATTTCTATGAACTAAAACATTACTCTAAAATACATTTATTAGGAATATGTACCATTCACAGAATAGCAGGCTTTATCAGCCAATGAGGATCCAGCTGAGGTAATTAGGGCCAGAGGTGAACACTGAAAAAAGAGTGTTTTCTAATTATCAGAGAGTCATGCACTAACCTTCTTTTTTCTCTGAGATAAGAATGGTTAGGTCTGCTAGTCAACAAATCAGAACACTCCTGCCATGATAGCATTCTCCAGGATTTATAATGATCAATAAAGCAGATAGGAACTAAACTTAAGTAATTTAAAGCAACAACTTGTTTTAATAGTATTTAAACGTATGATATGTGCAGGCTGTATGATTTTTAAAGAAATTATTATTCTGGTATGCCTTGAATTCCTTTTCTTAGAGCAACCTGATAATATTCTTTGACTTGGTAACTAGGACAGTGAATAAGGATCATGTATTTACTGTACTTTGACTTTAGCAAGGCATTTGATACAGTACCTCAGAGAAGGTTACTGAAGAAGCTAGAGGGTCAGGGTGCAATGACAGACATAGATGGATGGGAAGTTTGTTGGAACAGAGACAGCGGAAGATAGTAGTAAATGGAGTCGGCTCTGAGGAGATAGAAGTCACCAGCAGGGTGTCAAAGGCATCAGTTCTGGCTCCAGTCCTTTTCAAGTGTTCATCAGTGACATAGAGGAATGAACTGAGGCAAGATACGTCTCTTTGCAAATGACACTAAGCTCTGTGTTAGGTAAACAGTGATGTAGGGGTAAGGAGATGCAGAAGGACCTGCAAAGGTTAAAGAGGTGCTCCAAGTTTAGGCAACTGCATTTCAATGCCAAAAAGTATGAGGTGATGCACATAGAAACAAGTACCCAAGAACAGAGAATGGAGTATTGGATAAGAGGGTTAAGATGGGCACTACCTCAAGAAAAGGGACCATGGAGTCATTATAAGTGACTCATTTTAATAAACTTGCCAGTGTAACAAGACCTACAGTAAGGCAAACAGGATGCTGGGGTGTACTGGTGGGGACCAGTTTTGACAGCAAGAGGAAAGGGATATTACTGCCTTTCTATGGGTCACTGGTGGGGACACAGCTGGAGTACTGTGCCCATTTCTGGAGTCCTCACCTAAGGAACAAAAGGACAGACTGGAGACAGTGCAAAATAGGGTAACCAAAATGATTCAGGACCAGCAGAGACCATTCTAAAAAGATCAGCTTAGAGCACTGAATGTGTGCTTGCTTGAGGCCAGTTGATAGATAGGTGATATGACAGAGAACTTCAAGTTCCTAAAAGAAATGAACAAGGGGAACTACAAGGGATGACTCAACAAGAGTAGTGAATCTAGAACACAACAACACACGTGAAAGCTGGAGGGGGGTCAGGAGGGACTTGAGAAGTTTGAATTTACAGAGAGTGTGGCTGAGCCAGGGAACAGTCCGCCAGCAGAGGTGGTGGGCACCACACCATTAATGATTTGAAGCCATCAGGACAGAGTTAAGGGTTTAGTACTTACTCAGGAAGGTAGTAGTAGTAGTAGTAGTAAGACAGGAGCAAGGGGTGGATATTAAAACATATACATTCTCACCCCCCTCCTCCTCCTTACTCCTGTCCTTCCTTCTCTTGACATCCAGGATGAGTCTCTCTACCCCTACTAACTTGTTACTTTATGCACTTTACTTTTCTCCTACATGTTGGGATCCTACTGCATACTGTTATTGCCTTACTCCCTTTTCAATTGATTTTCACCCCTTTCCTGCTTATCCTTTTTATGTCTAATAGGTTCTGCCTATACCAATTTGTTGTGTATGTACCCATGCATTATTCTATTACTTACTATTCACATAAGGTATGCCAGTCAAACCCCAACACCTCTACTATGAACAACATTACAGTGACACAGGGAAGGGTCACTGTACTGTCATCATGGGACCCCAGCACTGCTTTCTTGGGGGTCTTGCACCCTCTCCCTGAATCAACTCTGACTCGGAGTTGATTATATTAATTACAAGGGGTGCAAGGAGCAGAACCCTCCCATGGGGGCTTTGAAGGCAATGTCCCCTGAAAGAAACAAAGTGCTACTGGATAGATTTATGCCGACTGCAACTGCGGTCAACATAAATCCATCGCTGTAACATCGGTTGACAAGATATTTGTCGGACTGGCATCATAGAGCCCTCACATAAGTGTACCTTCAAGCACCTTCAAATGAAATAAAAAGTGAAGAAATTATTCATGAATTAAATAATTTGGAAATGCTTTGGGTAAAATTAATTCCATCGAAAGGCATTAAAATAAACTTTGGTTTAATTTATAGACCACCTTCAATTTTCACTGATAATGATAGCCAACTAATTGACTATATATCAAATCTGGATCCTTATGAGAAATGTATACTAACTGGTGATTTTAACCTACCAGGAATAGAGTGGAGTAATTTAAAAGGAAATAATAGTACTGAATCCAGATTTCTTCAAGCAATAGATCAGGCTGGGTTAAATCAAATAGTAAATGTTGGTACTAGAGGAGACAATATTCTCGATCTTATATTGTCTAATAGAGAAAATATAGATAATATTGAAGTCATAAATCCCCTTGGTAATAGTAACCATCAAATTATATTATTCCAGGTTAAAGAGGATACCCCTATAGTGAGTTCTATTAGGTCTACACAAAAATTAAATTTTACTAAAACTGATTTTCGGACATTTAATCAGTCTATGAAAGAATGGGAGTGGTATAAAAATTTTCAAAACCAAACTATAGATGAAATGTGGAATACTTTTTTAGACAAACTTACGTTAGAAACTAGAATTCATTTACCTAACAAACAAATACATAATAAAGTTAAAAACAACAATGGATGGTTTAATAACTCTATAAAAAAATGATTAATAAAAAAAATGTATTGTATAGAACACTAAGAAAAACTAATGATCCTGAGCGTATGAAAGTATATAAGGCCTTGGTTAAGGAAATTAAATCAACTATTAGGAAAGCTAAGGCCAACTATGAATTGACCCTTGCTTCTAAAACTAAGACAATTTTAAACTGTTCTATGCACATATAAATAGAATGAAAACATCATCGCATGTCATAGGCCCCTTTAAAAAATTAGATGGAGATATAGCAAATAACAAAGAAATGGCGGATATCCAAAATAAACACTTTTGTTCGATATTTAATACTACCACTACTATTAATTCTCAAAAGAAATTCACCTTCAGTTGCAGAAAAAGTTAAATTGAGTGTCAAAGAGGTACAGGGATGTCTGAACAAACTAAACATCAATAAATCTCCTGGCCCAGATAATAGTCACCCTAGAATATTAATAGAATTATCAGAAAATCTGGCACCACCACTAACATATATTTTTCAAAAGTCCTTAGACTGGGGACAAGTTGTCCAGAGTTGGAAGGATGCAGTAGTTATACCGATTCTGAAAAAAGGCCCCAAGTCGGCTAAAGAAAACTTTCATGCTATAAGCCTAACCTCTATTATATGTAAGATTTTGGAAGGCATAATTAAAGAGATGATTTTAAAACATCTAGACAGCCTGAATTTGATAGACCATACACAACATGGTTTCATGAAGTCCTGCTCACGTCAGACCAATATGCTGTCATTTTATGAAAAAGTAAGTATGGCCTTGGATAAAGGGGAGGCAGCAGTGGATGTGTTTTTTTCTTGATTTTTCCAAGGTATTTGATGAATTGCCACATGATGAGTTGATAAGGACATAGGAAAAAATGAATTTAGATGTCAACTTGCTAAATTGGATTACATCATGGCTGGAAGGGAGGAGGCAGAGGGTGACCATAAATGGAACCTTGTCAGACTGGGCAGAGGTGATGAGTGGGGTCCCCCAGGGTTCTGTTTTGGGACCCTGTCTCTTTAGTATCTATGTATCCTCACTTAAATGTGATCATGATAATATTTGGCTAACTAAATGTGCTGATGATTGTAGGATTGGGGTAATTGTTGACAATACTGAAGATGGTACTAAAATGCAAAAAAACCTTAAGGATTTAGGGAATTGGACAACTCAACATAAACTGGAGTGGAATGTCAATAAGTGTACTGTAATGCACTTGGTAGTTAAAATTCCTAATCTACCCTATAGTATGATGGATAAAACATTACCTGTCACTTGTGAAGAACGCAATTTAGGGATTACTATAACTTCTGATCTCCATTTTAGTACTCACTGTAGTATAATTACAAAAAAAAGGTAATCAAATACTTAATTGTATATTAAGGCATATTAAGAGTAGAGACAAAAATGTTATTGTTCCCTTATATCAAGCCTTGGTTAGGCCCCATTTAGAGTACGGTGCTCAAGTTTGGGTACCTTACCAAAAGAGAGATGTTGCTAAATCAGAGAGTGTACAGAGAAGAACAACAAAAGATGATAAAAGAATGTTACAATATGAGTTACCCAGAGAGTCTTAAACACCTAGATATGTTCTCTCTTCAGTATAGGAGACTGAGGGGGGATATGTGCATGACCTTTAGAGCCCTACATGATAACACATTATGGTCAGATTATGGTCTTATTCACAAGGAACAAATATATAATATTAGGGGACATCCATTTCAATTGGTAAATAACAAATGGAAATTACTAAAGAGAAAATCTTGGTTTAGTCAAACAGTGATTAAACAATGGAATAGTCTACCATATGAGGTGGTAACAAGCAGTACAATGGAACAGTTTAAAATAAGATTGGATGTTTTCTATTTAAACAAACAAGGGACATCTTAAATTTTAAGGCAAGCAACCTAAGGACGTCAGTCTATACATGCTTGAAAATCCTATGAAACCTATGAAACCTAATGTTGTTTTTTTTTACTTGAATGCTTTATTTATATTGTAACCTGTCTTTATCTTTGTACTACCCCTCCTTCCCCTTCCCCAGGACTGCACCTGGAAATGGGCTTTGACTTCACTGTGCCTCTCCCAGTTACCGAATTTTTAAATAAATAAATAATCCATGTTGACAAAAGGTCTTGAGGTATGATAGGGTGTTACAGGTAGACTACTGTAGATAGACCACTAGTCTTTTTCTGCCATTACTGTCTACAAGGTTTTATAATCTTTGTATCAATAAATAAAATAAATAAACATATAACTTTTTTAATGTTTTACTGTTTACAATAAAAATTAAAATAGAAAAAAAAAGGATATGTTTATAGTATACTGTGTTCCCCCTATTTCTTACATATGTTTTTTTGTAGGGGCAGACAGATTACAAAATCTATATATTATCAAGTATCAAAAAGACACAATTTAAAATGATATGCCGAACCTAACATGTATGGCTCCAGAGCTTATCAGTCCCACAAAATTGAAAATAAGCCTTACACTTCAGTGAAAAGTAATACATGCAAATAATTATTGGAAAACTTTGTTTGATCTATGATGGAAAATATTTTGTTTTATTTGTTTTACTCTCTCAGGTATGATTTTTAGGGGCTTTAAATGTTACACATAGACAGCTGAATGTATGACAGATTTCCCTATTAAAAATTCTAGTAAATAGAATAGGAAGAGCGTAGACAGACTGCAGTAATATTCGTGCTGCTAGCAAAGCTAAAGTTTAAGTTTTGAAACAGTATTTATTTGAATAGCATGTTTTAGCTAGGGAAAGACAGGACTCAGCTTAATGGGAGGGCTACATGAGGTAGATTGTTCCCTAAGACCTGGGGTCAGATTTTCAAAGAAATGAAAATCCAGACTACATGGGCAGCAAAAACCCGTGCACCCGAGGCTTCCTTGTGCACACACAGGTTTTGCTACAGTATGTGCATGATATTTTCATATGCAATCTGATATGCGACTAGCTCCGCTATTTGCAGCAGCTTGCAGCTGTTTTCTATGTACATCTGTATCAAAGTGCTATGCCTGGTATTACCACATGTAGATTCCCAAGGAAAACAGTTTCCTCACACTGAAAAGTAATACAGGACAGCAAGGACAGCAGTCAATATTTATTACTTTTGAGTAAGGGGAAACTGTTTTCCTTGGGAATCTGTATTTTGATTATAAAGGGCTTGGCCAGTCCATTTCCCTGCACTGTTCTAAAAGCTAAAGTCAACATTCATTTGCAGTAACTGTTTGGGAAAAGATATTACTAGATGTAACATCCTCTACAGCTGCTGAAAATAGCTATGTGCACTGATGTTGCAAATGTTTTCCACACCAGTAGGTTGCGACATGGGACTTAGTCGCTGTGTTGTCTTTGGCCCTTTGAAAATCCAGCCCTTGGTATGAGACCAGATTATTTCATGCACTTGACACCCTTTCCTACAGATTTACTATTCCAACACCACACCACCAAGGATCACACTCCTATGAAATTTGAGGTCAGAAGAATTTACTGGGAATCAGCATTCAAACCCAGGCCTCCTGGGTTACAGCCTCTTTCATTAACCACTAGGCTCTGCTGGCTAGCTTGCAATTAGACACATCTGTGGAACTAACTAATCCCAGACCAGTTCAATGCAGAGAAAGACAAAATGGGTTCAGACCACAACTAACAGAACAATCTTCCTATACCATATGTAAGTGCCTTGATGCGCGCTGAGCTTAACCACTGGTTTTATTTTGAGGCCTTGCCCTGCTGTAGAAGATGATTAGAGATAGGTGAGCATAATACCATAATAGTATTTTGCAGTTTAAATCCATGGGACAAAAAGACACCTGAAATGACCCAGCAATCTACTTTGTGGGGAACCATGATGCCGTTTCCTTTTTGTAATTATACCAGTAGAAAAATGAAGAACCAGTTAGTGATACTTGTGTTGAAACAGAAATAGTTTTGTAATATCAATACAATAGAGACTAGTTTATCAAATGCTTTTTAAAAACAAAGGAATATGGGCATGGCAGAGTACTGTGCCAAGGGATTGTATACAAAGTCTGTGAACTCCGGGGGAGCAGTACAATAATCGTATTGTGTTTTGGATGAAGTCAAACTGTCTGAAACTGAGCAGGCTGTGCTCTTTAAGGTGTGATATACAACTTATTTAAGTCTTTGATTACCACCGGCCCAGTGGCACAGAGGGTTGAGGCGCTGGACACCACACCTTGAGACATGCCAGCGACCCGGGTTCAGGAACAAGCTTGGGTCATTGGGGGTCGGCAGGGGCAGGAAAGGGTTGAGTGTCTGGAGGACTGCTCTCCTCTCCTGGAGGGGGTTGTGTCTCCCACTGCACTGTGACTCCTAGTGGAGACTAGAAGCATTGCTACTTGTGGGAGCCACACAAAAGGGGTATGGAGGTGGTGATGGACATCCTGTGGGTGGGTGGGTGCAGGAGTGCACCCATTGCATGCTGGATGTCATTGCACATCTGTGCCTCCAGGAACCATAAAAAGGAAAACCTCTGGCATCCAGACAGGTGAAGGTGGGCCCGTGGATGTTCCCACACCTCTACTGGTTCTGACCTGTCTGGTCTCCATCTCTCCTCCACACTCTGGCAGCTCCTCTAGATTACAGATAGAGCACTGGGGAGTTAAAGGAAGTCCCAACTCGGGGGCTCAGAGCTAGGGGCAGGGTGGTCAGTGGAGTTGGAGTAGAGTTTCCAGGGTGGAAGACTGGATCAGGATGACCTCAGTCAGGGTGGGATATAGCCACTCTGAGTGTCCCGCTGGAGAGAGGTCTAAGGGACCAGTGATAGGAGGATACAGAAATTTAAGAATAACAAAAAAGCTTTGATTATTGAGTAGGTGCACTGATCCAGGGGACCGTTTCAGGCATGACCCAGGTCAACAGTATGACACAATAAAATACATATCAGAAAACAAATTATACAGACTGCAAACAGAACAGTATAACAGTATAAACAGCACAGTGTACAAAGTGTTGGGGGAAATTAACATAATACGCTACATATAACAAAGAATTAGGAGAAAGTGTGCCAGTATATAGTGTACAAATACATTCTGAGCAAAAATTCAGAGACCAAGTCATTGGAGTCACAGTCAAAGGTATTAGGCACTAACAACCAAACCAGCAAAAAAGAGTGTAGTCACAGAGTGCTATGTTAGGTAAAGCAACTATAAGTGCTGGGTTGGCTGCTATGGTAGGCAGGATAGGTAATAAGTTGAAGAAGCTTACTCCCAGAGAGCATAGGCATTTTGCCCATTTCAGTAGCCAGCCTCTGAAACAGTGTTTGAAAGAGCTGTCAGTGTCTGCAGACTGGAGTGGGGCAGGGAGTCTGTTCCAGAGAGGAAAGAGCAGGAACTGACATAGCTTTGCTACCCATTACCGTGGAGACCTTATGGACTTCCACAGGGGGAACGGACGATACAAGTAGGCTTCTAGGAGCAGCTCTAGCCTTCAGAAAGGATGCATAAGGTGAAACACTGGGGATCACATGATGCTGGCAGCCTGATAGCAGCAAGGTTGCAGAGTTCTCTCCTCTCACCTCCTAATTTTGCTCTTTTTCCAGACCATTGGAGCCAGAAAACTAAAAATTTGATCAGATTTACTGAGTGTGTAGTAGTGGGTTGTATGGAAAAGCACTGACACAAGGAGTAGGTGCAGAAGTCATACAATAGTGTGAATTATTTACAAAAAAATAAAACAACTTTTAGAAAAGAAAACAAAATTCAGACAAACATTATACAGTCTGGACCTGACATTAGTCTACCCTAAGTGTTACCTCAACCTTTTCCAAGGTTGAACTGATCTGAATTGACTCAGAAAGGGTTCCTTTTATACAATAGAATCACATGATGTAAGAGCTCCACCTCCTATTCTAACAAAAGTTGCTAAACTAAACAAAACATATTTATAAAGCACATCATAGAGAGGGCATCAACAAATATATATATATATATATATATATATCAGAGGCATTATATACACAAAGGAAAGCTGAAAAATGATTTTAAACATTTTTCTCCTGACCCCACCTACCTACTGTGAGTGACAGAAGCTGCTGGATAAAAACAGGAGGGCAAAGGGGCGTTGGCCCCTAAGAGAAGGCCTGCACTGCACAGCTAGGTGAGTTACCAAACAGAAGTGTTATCTTGGCTTAGTTCCTGCAGCAAAAGGTAGTGACAGAAAGAAAAAAACACAGCAAGTTTATTTGGCTTGGCTTTGCTTGTACTGCAATACAGGCTGTTACCTCAGTACAAGGCTTTTGTTGCAAGGTAGGGCTTTTGGTTTTTTATAAAAAAGGAGGAAAAGAGAAACCTTCAAAAAGAAAGAAATGAGGAAAGCTAGCTGGTCACAGAGGGAATTTCTCAAGAAAACAGCATTAATTTACAAGAGAAACCCTCTGTGAAAATATTTACCAATTTAGGTTGTTTACAAGATGGCTCTGAGAACCTGTAAGTGTTTTTGGTACCAACTAAACACTCCCAGGGCAAACACCATCTCAAAACAACCTGAAAGGTACAACAAAAATATGCAAATCACAGATGAAAATACAGTATTTAGCATCTAGTAACTACATTTTAGAGCATTTTGCTAGTTTTGGGAATTGTTTTTATTTTTAGACTTCCTGACAGCCTACGTCAGTAGGCAACACAGGTACTAGAATGTCCATAAAGGGGGGAAATACCTACGCCTATTTCTAGCCACAAAAGCTGCACTTTTCAGTTTAGCAGCTACACAGCACTGCGATCCTCGCACATTCATGCAGGAACGCAAGAATGACTTACCAGAGCAGCTCTACTTCTACCGCCTAAAACAGGGCTTTTGACAAATTTATTTTACTGGCATAACAACCAGTCAAGCAGGCAAACCAGGTGGTGGTAGGCAGTGCTCTCTCGAGGCAATGGGAGAGGGAAAGAGACAGGAAGGAAAACAAGAAGGAAGATTTGTAGGTGGCCAGCCTACATGATAGTAAAGAAAAAGAAATAAAGGTGCTGTTGCAACAGACTTAAAGGAGGATATAAAGAAGACAGTACAGAGTCTCTTCACTCAAAACCCAAAACTGGGGAGGCACAGCGCTACCACAGAGTGCCTGCCTGCAGCCCTCTTGATCAATAGATCCTGACCACAATCAGCTCATCAAGATCGCGATGGAGGCAAAAATGCGGCAGGCCCTGATCTGCCATACTCCACCAACAATGCCGGAGAAGTCACTGAAAAAGCATAAGGCCCAGGGAGCACAATCCAGGAAACAAAGTACTACAGTAAGCACCACGATCCCCCTTACGGAAGATCAATTCCTACAGGAGTTGCTCCCTCAAGGAAGCCTTAACAGACATCATGAAGGAGCTTAAACACTAAGAGGCGATCTTTCTGATCTAGCACGCAGAATCGGGGACCTGAGGCACAGACCACCTCCATAGAACAATGGAAGGGCAAGACGGATCCTGAAATTACCTCACTCAAGCAGCAGATCCACAAACTTCAGTTAAAAATAGAGGACCTAGAGGGAGGAGTTATAGAAACAACATCCTGATAAGAGGATTACCTGAAGCTGAGGAAGGCCTGAACATACATGCTTTCCTCCAGAAGTTCCGAGCACAGTAGTAGGTCCCTCTCCAATCAGCACGACCTACCAAATAGAATGGGCCCACCGCTCACTTAGACCTTGCCCCAGCCAGGTACTCCCCCAGGCTGATTATATTAAAATTTTTGAGCTTCATCGAAAAACATGTTCTATCAAAAGCCCATGAAATCCAGTCTATACAGTGGAGGGCACCAAAGTTCTAATTACCCAGGACTTACCATATGAAACCAGGCAGAGCGGGCTGCATTTCACCCTGTAGTAAGTAAGCTGATAGCTGCAGGGATTCATTTTAGAATGATCTGTCCTCCTGACTGCAAGTCTCACTAGCGGGCACCTAGGTCTCCATGAGACACCCACCCAAGCAGCTGAGGATTTAGCAAATAAACTTCCTGACCTGTTCCAGAAGGAATGAAGCACAAGGATCAGCTCAGGGTTTAAAGTTTGATGCGACCAGTTAACAAAATTATGTTTGTTGTTTCACTAACCTGATGTTCTATTTGTGACTGTCAGGTCCTGACTGCTTGGTTAAGTGGAAGTGTCTTGCCTCTGTTGACTTCCACCTCGGTGATTGTAGTGACCTTCTAGTGACTTAATCCAACTAGGCCCAAATCTATACAGGACTAGAGTTCGCTCTCCTTACTCTCGCATCAGACCAGAACCTTTGATCCCAGGTGGAGGCTGTGTAGAGAATGATTTGCTGAGACCCAGTCCTACAAATTTGGTCCTCCAACAATTACTCTGACCAAGAAGATATACAGGAACTCTCTCTCTAAGTTGTTTAAATGATTGATCTTTACCTCAAACTTGTTGCACATCAGAGCTTTAAGAGTTCTTCATTCTATTACAGGGTATGTTAATTATTTAGGGACCTTCAGACCCGTGATGAATCTGAATATCTAGCAAAATAGGGGAGTAAAGATAATTCTAAAGTTTTCAGTGCAGAGCAAACACAAGTATTAAGAACTAGAAACCACATGACATTATTAGGGACCCCGCCGGCTTCCTGCCTCTAATCCTGAGGCATTATACATAAACCTATAACAGGGTTTCATGGTTGCAGTGGGACCCTAGAGAAATCCTGGAAGCATGGGGGGGGGGGGAAGGAGCTTCTGTGCTAAGGAGCTAAAGGTGAGACCACACCATGTACCAGTTATAGGAGTAGGTCCCTGTTCGTACCCCCAGTTTTCAATATCGGTTTATTACTCCTAGCCATGGCGCTTGTTTATTATAATTTTTAAAGTTATCAGATAGGAGGAATGACAATGGGACCATAGGGTTTGGCTCTTCCTTTTCTGACCACAGACTGGTTTTCCAATCTTTAGACCAAACAGGAGAGCCTATGTATATAGTTGTAGGGGTTTAGTATATAAAGAAGAGGGAGTATAAAGGAAGGGTGGGGGTGCTGGGACCCTTACAGGTATTTTATATACTGGCAAGTTTTACTGAGATTTACTCTCAGAACAAACAATAAGGATCTAAAGAATGGGTGGGCTGGAAAAAAAGGGTAATGGGGGCTGGGGGAAGTGTTCACAATTCACAGTTCCTACTAGTAACATTACTGTACTACATCTCATGGCTGTTCCTAAAAATTTTGATGTGGGTCAAGGGTATGGGGGGGAAGGCCTGGAGTGACCTCACTATTAGATTCTGTTTCGGGGAATATTAAGGTCAGTACTGGTCATGGCTAATCCAAAGATTAAATTCATCACATGGAATGTTGGGGGAGCTCGAGAGCAGCTCAAAAGATACCAAATTCTCAAACACTTATCTATGCTTCAGGCTAATATTATCTTTCTTCAAGAAACCCATCTCCTTGCTTAGGAAGCTAATTGCTTTTGGAGACAAGGGGTTCAACAAGTTTTCTCTGCCGGTGAATCTACCACCAGGAGGGGAGTAGTGATACTAACTATGAAAAACATTCCCTTCCAGCCCAAATCCACTATCATAGACCCTCAGGGCAGATTCATCCTGGTCAAAGGAATGCTAGATAGAGCTTCTGTCATCCTGGGAGCATTTATGGCCCAATGGTAGGAGACCCTGTTTTTCTCATGGAATTAACAGATAAGAAAGTGCCCCTCCCACAGCTTCTCTTATCCTAGGGGAGATTGGAACCTCCTTCCAACCCAAATTCTGGCCAGTCAACCCAACACCTTCGACCTCTCACCCCAGCCCAAAGAGCCCTCAATGATCTGATGGATATTCTAGGAGTGTTTGATCCTGACAGTCCTTAATCTCTACCAGAGCCTTTATTTTCACTCCCAGGTACATCTCACATTGTCTAGAATGGACTACTTCCTTATAAGTTCTACCTTACTAGCTGGGACTCTTGGGGTGGAATGGAACCAATTGTCTTGTCTGACCATGCTGCTGTATGGCTCCATCTTATCCCTTCCACTAAGGTGCAAAGGGATACCACCTGGAAGCTAAACATGCAGCTTCTCAAGGACAAGGTTATAGTCTCCAAAATCAGATCCCTTTTTCAACAATTTCTAGAAGATGATCTCAACTCTATCCCCCAGGTAGGTCAAATCTGGTGTGTGCTGAAATGTTTCTTAAGGGGAGAATTCATATGACTGTCAACAAAATGAAAAATAACTCAAGAAACGAAAACCAGGGACCTCTTGGAACAGACACGTTCCCTAGAACAAACCCTTTCCCCTTCATCCCCATCAGATTCACTAATTACTCTAATCTCCCTCAGGAATGAGTACTCAGATATTCTCAGGGAGAAGGCTGAGTATGGCATTCTTAAAACACAATCATCTTATACAGACCAGGGGGAAAAGGCTGGTCATCTCTTAGCCCTTTGTATGAGACAGATAGAAAATTTGAGAGTTATTCAAGCTATTTTGGACACAGACAGATCCGTCAAAACTCTCCCCATAGAGATAATCAAAGTCTTTGAGAGCTTCTATGCCAACCTCTATGGTAGAAGACCAATCTCTCTGACCTCACAAGAAATGGAGGAATACATAACGAGAATTCAACTCCCCAGATTGGAGGAGCTACATCAAACCTCTTTATCCTCTCCAATAACACAGAGTGAGGATGTACAAGCTATAAACAGTCTCACTTTAGAAAATTCCCCTGGTCTGGATGGGTTCCCCTCCAATTTTTATGAATTCTTCCTTAACAAACTATCTCTTCACATACTTAGTCTCTACCAATACATGCTCTCAGCCAACTCCCTAGATCCTTCCCTTCAAGAGGCCACTATCATTCTTCTTCTTAAACCAGACAAACCACCTCTCCAATCCTGTTACCAGTTTGGGAGATTTTGTAGGTGCAGTTGAGTGTTGTTGTGGGGGTTTGCTGGTGTGGCTGATTGTCTCTGGTGGTCAGAAGAGAATACTCAGTTTCAGTTCAGTGCAGAATCTGCTCACTGCTGGTTTTAGTTCTTTATACTTGGTTCACTTGGGAAACATTTCTGCTTATCTTGTGTGTGTGTTTTTAAGCCATTAACTTTCTAGTGCAGGAACTGTGTTTTGTCTAGCCCAGCAGCTTGGGGAGGTGCTAATTGTCTGCCCTGGCTCCTTAGCAGAGCTACTGCTAACTCCCTGGAGGTGGGCTGAAACAAAGTGGTATAGCTGCTTACCTGTTGGATTCTCATAAGGGCTAAAAGCAGAAGGCAGCAGTTCATTTCAGGGAGGTGATTATTTTATGCAGAATTTTTGCAGTTGTTATTGTTTCTTTTGCTGTTTTATTGTTGCTTTCAGTTGGCACAAGGTTGCTTTCTGGATTAATTTGGAAAGTTACCTGTTTGGGAGATGTTGTAGATGCAGCTGAGTGTTTTTGTGGGGGTTTGCTGGTGTGGCTGATTGTCTCTGGTGGTCAAGAGAAAGAATACTCAGTTTCAGTTCAGCGCAGAACCTGCTCATTGCTGGTTTTAGTTCTTTTATACTCAGTTCACTTGGGAAACATTTCTGCTTAACTTTCTAGGGCAGAAACTGTGTTTTGTCTAGCCCTGAAGCTTGGGGAAGGGGTTCTTCATTCATCTGGCAGGGTAAATGCCTTGGAAAGCCTCTGGAGGAAGTTGCAGTGCTTGGAGGTGCAGTGAGGGGCAGACACAGGGCTGATACTCTCTCTTGAGAGTCGGGTGTGGTCCCTAATCCCACCCTTCCCCATCCCTCCCTTCCCTGAACACAGAACATTTATAGGGCAACACCTGCCCTGCAATTGATGGAAAGGACTTCAGATTCAGTTCATGTAGTTCCTATCCAATGGTGCAGTCACGGGATGGGGAAAAAGCATAGTCAGTCTCAAATAGGAGTACAGCATCCACAATGAATTGCTGATTGGTGTGATAGGTGGGATATTGTGGGGGCCTTCAACTAGGCAATTTCAGGTACTAGAAGTGTTCAACTGGGAAGGAGCAGGCAGGACATAGTGTGGAAGGGTTAAGGGGAATACATGACATAGGAATTACAGGGAATGACAAGCGTGAACATGACCAACATAGGTGAGAGGAGGCCAGGGTGAGGGAAGGGTTGGGACAGGAAAGGATCCAGTCAATGGGAAGGGAGGAAGGGATTGGCAATCAGCAAAGGCTAGGGAGGGTAGTTTGTTGCCAGGGATGTGGAGCAGCCATGTTCCTGGCGGTGGCATGGAGGGCTGGGGGATGCTTGGTGTGCTGGCAGATGGGGCAAATAAGGGAAGAAATTGGGTGGCTGAGAAGGGAGCTGCAGGCATGGGGAGACTGAGGTAGGGAAGATTGGAGTCATAAGGGGAACCTGTTAGGACACACAATACAGCCACCAGCAGGCCAGCACAAGGAAATTCCAGAGGAATCAGGAAGTGGGCTACAAAATCCAGTGCAGTCACTTGTGAGATGTGGAGACAGGGGTTGGAGTAGTTGAGGAGACAAGACTACAGCAGGGCCAGTGCAAGGTCATCAGCTTCAGGAAAGGGGGCCAGGAAAAAATAGGGAAAGGGGATCACCAGAGCAAATCAGATCAATGGTATGGCTAACTGGGAGAAGAAAGGAGGGAGAAGGTAGTGTAATCACTGAGAGGGTTAAAGGGGCGGTTGCTACCAGGGAGAAAGGATGCATCACAGAAGTGGCAGGTGCTACCTATAGCCCTAGAGACAAGGGGCAGCAGAAAGGTGGTAAGGAAGCAAAACCAAGGACAATGGAGCAGGGAGGTGCAGCAAAGCTAGAAACAGGAGGCAGCAAGGATAAGGACGGAACAAGACTGAGGAAGGAACCTTGGGGAGGGGGCACACGTTACTCAAGGAAAACACAGAAAAACTATAGTCGGGAGGGCAGCAGGATGGGGGCAGAGGAAACTGCATGGGGGAAGGTAAGAGGGCCAAAAGGAGAATGGTCTAGTAAGTGAAGCTGATGCACCAGCCATAGTTGGCAAGGGGAAGAAGTCAGGACACAGAATGGAGGAGGCAGAAGGGTGGAATAGCTCGGGGGATAGGGGAAGGGAGCATTTTGGGGGGACGGAAAAGAGCCTGCAATAAGACAGGGAGCACATAAAGGAGTCAGTCTTAATTCTGAAGGACTCTATAGTTAAGGGGGTCAGATGGGGGGAAGGGGGGCCAGGAAAAGCAGCATCTGGGTAGAGTGCATGCCTGGCATGACAGCAGGTAGGGTGCAGCAGCACATTGGTAGGTGTGTGTACAGAAGGTGAGGGGGGACAACACATCATTTTTCACCTGGGAACAAATGATCTGGAAGGAAGGCTGATAGAGGAGGTTCAGGACAGCTTCAGAGAAGTGGGGAAGCTATGCAGAGAGGATGGAAGCACAGTGGTATTCTCAGAAGTTCTTCCAGTGCCAAGGGCAAGTATGGATAGAAAAAGCAGAATCACAGACTCCAGGCATAGACTTCAACAAGTGGCTGAGAGAATGGTGTGAGTCCATGGGGTATGGCTGGGTGGGAGAGTGGGGCAACACATGGGAGAACCCAGAACTATATGCAGGGACAGGCTACATCTAAGTAAGGAGGGTTTGGGGTGTTAAAGCAGAGACAGGAATTTATCACAAAAGTATAATTTAAACTTGCTTGGGGGCTGGAAGGTGGACTGAATCAGGAGAAAGGTCAGAGGCCCCCCATAGCAATGATAGGGCCTATTTTGTCTAGGATGAGGGAGAGGGAGAGTAAAGGCGGAAGCTGGGAGAGTCAGGGTGGAGGTGGTATCACTAAATGCTAGGAGCCTGGGGATAAGATGGCAGAGCTACAGGCACTGCTGGCAGAAGGAGAGGTGGACATAGCAGGGTTGGCAACCCAAAACCATGACTGGGACTTGACCATCCTAGGATTTAATTTATTCAGGAGGGTCAGACTACTCCTAAACTTCCTCCATTCAATGGGTCTAGCCCCGGACATGGTACTGTGGTTCAGAAGCTACCTCACAAACAGACCACAATGAGTCAAGATTGGAGACACCCTATCATCTGCTTGGGAAGTGTCCCTCGGGGTCCCACAGGGCTCTGTTCTTGGCCCACTGCTTTACAGCCTCTTCATCAACTTTGCGCCACCTGCATGTACAGCACGCACTATTCTCTGTGTTGATGATGCAGTGATATCGGTAGCTGGGAAAGATCACAACTTCATCACAACCAAACTCCAAGACAACTTCCTCAAGCTTGAATCCTGATTCACACAAAACAAACTACTACTAAACCATAAAAAGACAAAAAGTCTACTCTTCTCTACCTCCCAAAGCAAAAAGAAAAACCAGCCTTTGCTCATCCAGAACCATAATGGTGAAAACACTGGAACAAGTAACAAAGCTCAAATACTTGGGCATCACCTTTGACGATACACTAACCTTCTCCAGCCATCTAGACTCAGTCATCAAGTCAACGAATACAAAACTTGGGGTCTTCTACTGCCATAGGCACTCTATGGCACCAGATGCTCTGAAACTTGCCATCAGTAGTTCAGTGATGTCCTCCATAGATTATGGGCTGCCCTATCATGGGGCAGGCACTAAAACTGCCCTAAACAGGGTCAACACACTACTAAATAAGGCCTGTCGACTAGCCATAGGGGCTACCCAGGACACCCACACCTGCACGCTCTACACCTGAACTGGGTGGCTCCCACTCCATCTTAAAGCATAATATCAAACCTGCCTGCTTCTGAAAAAAACTGCTTCTTGGGCTTCCCCCCTGCACTGGACTGCCTCTTTACGCCAGCAGTTCCCACTAAATCAACAAAAAGCATGGCTACAGACAGGTTGTTGATTCTCTTCAAAAGGACAAAACTTGCCCAGAATTCCATCCTGTACCAAGGACCAAAATGGTACAGTACAATGAGTTACCTGCTAACCTTACAGAATCACCCAAGATTACTACCTTCAAATCTGGGCTCAGATCCTTCTTGACACAAAAAGAATTGTGTTCTGCACTAATATGGCAGAATTTCAGCCACCTAACTCTGCTTTTCACCCCTTTTATTTCCATCAACCCCATCCTCGAATGAGGCCCACTCAGCTGACAAAACCATCACCGCGACGACGCCATCCCTGGCTGACCTCTTACCCCCCCTTAGGCTAGACTGACCAACTAAATAGTGAACTACAAAACTGAACCCTATTTACCCTATCCTCTTCAACCTTTAGTTGGATACTTAAGATTTCTTTGGTATTTGAATGTCTGTGTAACTGTTTTCTGTTCTCTGCAAACACTGCTATATTTGTAATGTTTGTTCAACAATGACCTGGAACCTTTGAAAACAAGTCCTGGACTCAAAGGTATTAATCCTAAACTGAAATAAAACTATGTGAGAAATCCAGGAAGTGAGCAAAGTGGTCAGGACTGCAAAGGCAGCCAGGGAAAGAAAATTAGCTAAGGGATTAAGGAAGGGAACAGGATTTCTTCAGATATATCAGGAAAAGAAGTGCAAGGATCAAATAGTTAGGATCAGGAAAGGCAGTGGGTGGGTAGACAAGAGGGCAGAGAAGGCAGAAGTACTTAATAAGTAATTCTGTTCAGTGTTCACAAAGGAGAGAGATGGCCCCGTTCCTGTAAGGAAAGGGAGCACAGGCATGGGGGGTGAGACAACCACAGATGGGGTCATCACGGTGGAAAGGGTGCTGGAGAGCCTTAGGTCCCTGAGGGTAGACAAGGCACCTGGGCCAGATGGGGTACATCCCAGGGTGCTGAGGAAGCTGGGAGAGGTCCTGACAGAGCCACTGGTGGATCTGTTCAACACCTCGCTAAATAAGGGATATGTGCCCAGAGATTGGAGGCAGGACGACGCGGTACAGTACCTCTCCACAAAAGTGTGCCCAAAGACAAACTAGGGAACTACAGACCAGTGAGCCTCATTGCAATTGTGGGAAACTGATGGAATCTATCCTCAAAGAAAGGCTGGTGCAGTTTCTGTGGATAATGATCTGCAAGATGACAGACAACACGGGCTTGTCGCTGGCAGATCCTGTCAAACAAACTTGGTTGATTTTGTTGACTGGGTCATGAGGGCACTGGACGAGGGCCATGTGGTAGATTTAGTCTACCTGGATTTCAGCAAGGCCTTTGATTTGGTGCCACACAGAAGGTTGACCTGCAAGTTGAGGAATCTTGGTATAGGGTGGAAGCTAGCCTGATGGGTAGAAAACTGGCTGAGGGACAGGCAATAGAGGGTAGTTGTGGGGGAGAAGCATCGGAGCCCAGGGCAGTGACAAGTGGTGTCCCACAGGGATCAGTACTGGGACCAGTCCTGTTTAACATTCTCATTGCAGACATAGCGGTTGGGATCAGGAATAAGATCAGCCTCTTCGCCTATGACACCAAGATCTGTGCTGAGGTGAATGGGGAGGAGGGTAGCAAATTACTGCAGGAGGACTTGGCAAGACTCGAGGAGTGGTCACACACCTGGCAGCTTGGGTTCAATGCCAAGAAGTGCAAGGTGATGCATTTCAGAGTCAAAAACCCAGGAAACAGCTACTGGCTGGATGGTATCAAACTGTTCACATCCAACGAGGAGAAAGATCTGGGGGTGCTGGTGACTGGGGAATTAAACCACTCGGCCCAGTGTAGGAAGGTAGCAGCTAAGGCTAACAGGATGCTAGGGTGCATAACAAGAAGGATTACATCCAGATGTATCGAAGTCATATTGCTCCTGTACAGGTCCCTGGTGAGGCCACCCTTGGAGTATTTCGTGCAGTTCTGGCACCAATACTTGAAAAGGGATATCAAACTACTGGAGGCAGTGCAGCAAAGAGCAACAAAGATGATCCAGGGGTTGGGGGATAGAACTTATGAGGCAAGACTAAAAGAGCTCAACGTGTGTACCCTGGAGTATAGAAGAGAGAGAGGGGACATGATCGAGACCTTCAAGTACCTGAAGGGGATAAACAGAGTAGGCTTCCAGGGTGGGTTCACTCTGCAGAACAGAAGAAATACCAGAGGGCACTCCCTGAAGTTAAAGGGGACAGATTCAGGAGGGAAAGGAGGAGGCACTGCTTCACTGAAAGAGTGGTAACAGGGTGGAATACACTGCCTGAGCAACTCGTATCAGTGCAGACTGTGGGGTGCTTCAAGAGGGGGTTGGACAAATTCAAGGGAAAGTACATACCGTGGGCAGTTGGGGAGGAATAGTTAATGGGAGGGGGCAGCTGCAGTCTAATGGGCTAAAGTGCTGCACACTCGAGCAGACTAGATAAACCATATGGCCTGAATCTGCTTGCAATTTTGTATGTTGATGTAACCCTCTAGTTATAATCCCATTTCATTACTAAACTGTGATCTCAAAATTCTCACCAAGATATTGGCCACCTGAATCAAGAAAATCTGGTCTCCATTACTCAGTCCAGAACAAGTAGGCTTCATCCTGGGCAGATCCTCGGCTGATCACCTTCGTAAACATGCCCACATATGTTCCTATGCTCAATCCATACCCCACCTTATGGCCCTGGTGTCCCTTGACCCCGAAAAGGCCTTCGATAGGGTAGACTGGGAGTTTCTCTTGTACACCCTTCATAAAATGGGCTTCCCTTCTGAATTTATTAAGTGGCTTCAAGAGATCTATTCTTCTCCTATGGCTTGACTATATTGTAAGGGGGTCTTCTCTTCACAGTTCTCCCTTTATTTGGGTACAAGACAGGGTTGCCCTCTGTCTCCCTTTCTTTTTAATCTCTGTCTCAAAC
Organism: Neoceratodus forsteri; assembly: GCA_016271365.2. Classification (NCBI taxonomy): domain Eukaryota; kingdom Metazoa; phylum Chordata; order Ceratodontiformes; family Ceratodontidae; genus Neoceratodus; species Neoceratodus forsteri. Next base: position 1,235,136,074 of record CM057454.1, read on the forward strand.
CCTTGATTAGACAGTTAAAAACCTCTCCACAAATACATGGTGTACCATTGGGTAACCTAACCTAACCCTATCACTCTAGGTCTATGCAAATGATATCCTACTGCACCTGTCAATCCCCGCTGCTTCCCTCGACTCGGCACTTACAGTGATCAAAGAATTCAGGTTATTTTCTAACTATAAACTAAACTGTAACAAAACTGAAATTCTTCCCTTAAATCACTATACCTTTAGTCAGGACTTTGCTAGATTTGGGATGAGATAGGCCCCCCAAACTATTAAGTACTTAGGTATACATCTTGCCATGGATCCTCTTATTCTCAGGAAGATGAACCTAGATGACCTTATTCAAAGGATTCAGCAAGACTTACATAGATAGAAAGCTCTACCTGTCTCATTATGGGGAAGAATAAGCATGATCAAAATGAACATTCTCCCTAGGCTTTTTTATCCCCTTAACATGCTCAACCTCTGGCTTCTTCTCTCATTTTTTCAACACATTCACGCAATCATCACTAATTTTATGTGGTTAGACAAAACACCCAGACGTTCATACAACAAGCTTACTCTCCCTAAGGTTAGCGGCAGTCTCAAGTTTCCTAATGTCCTATGCTACTACAGGGCTAGTCACCTCCAAAAATGTGGGAAATGGCTCTCTCTCCAACTAATCAATCAGACACAGAATACATGCCATTATGGCTACAGATTGAGTCAGACCTATTCCTCTCTGCTAAGGTCTCCCCAACAGCAGCTCTTCTTGCTTCCCCGAAATCTCTACCAGTCAAGATCAAAAACTCTGTACTGGGGAGACCACATGATGCAGAGTGCTGAGTAGAAGCTCCTCACACAGCTCCAGCCTCCCGATTTTAAAATCATTTTTTGGACTGCCAAACTGCTTAAATCCCTTCGCTATCACTTAAGTCTGCCTTCTAATCACCTTGGGCTTGGATTAGTGAGTTTGACATTGATGGAGGCTATATGAAAAGCCCCGCAAAAGCATACCCACCAGTTACCCCAGAGAAGGCCCCCAAGAAACCTAGGGCCTCGAGTGGGTTAGACAGGCCTGACCATCTCAGCCAAGCCTTGGAGCAAGAGCCTTTAACTCTGAATAGGTTCCTCAAGAGTTTAAGCCCTTCTGTGAGGAAGTGAAAGAAATGGCAACTGAACTCAAAGCCCTGTCTAAAAAGCTGGACGAGGTATCTATAATAACCTTGGATAATACTGCTCATTGTGTCCCTGGAGAAACGTTTGGAAAAGGTAGATCCTGGGCTAGCAGCATTGGCAGAAGCTTTCTCGAGTTGAAGCAAAATTAGAGGACCTCGAGGGCCGCAGCCACAGGAATAACGTTGTAATACTGGGTCTACCAGAAGGTGAAGAGGGCCAGAATGTTATCGTCTTCATACAGAAGTTGGTGGAATGGGTTGCCAGCCCCTCTCCCTTCGGCTCTGTGTACATTATTGAGAGGGCACATAGATCCACATGGCCAAAACCTCCATCAGGAGCTGTTCCCCACCCTATTATATGCCGATTTCTCAATTTCTTGGAGAGGCAACATTTTCTGTCTCAAGTGAGAGACCTACAAGAGGTCTGCTGGGAGAACTCAAAGCTAAGAATAGCAAAGGATCTTCCGGGATCTGTTTGACAGAAGCGTACAGCATTCCATCCCATTGTGTCCAAGATTACCGCTGCTGGGCTCAGGTTTAGGATGGGGTACCCAGCTAGGCTGCAAGTCTTAGTGAATGGATCTTGGTCAGCTTATGAAGATCCTGATACTGCTCTCACCGGCCTCAAACTCACCCTGCCTGACCTGTTTCGTGACCCATGAGGAGTCCTGTACCTATGATGAGGGGGAGCCCTGCGTTGTCAATATGGATCTGCCTTTTATGTAGAGTGTTGAATAGGATAGCAAGCATTGAATGAGTCCAGGAGATCTCGTTGTCGGAAGAAGCAGAGTTGCCATCTTGCTGTGCTAACTCGATATGAGACACTCTTGCTCTGAATTCAAGCATGGGACTGAAGTTCACATTTTATTTATTTATTTATGAGTTTTACCAGGAGAACATACTGAGCAACATGCTCTATTCATTTGTTCTGAATGAATGGTTTGCTTACTTGGGTGAAGGTGTTCTGTGTTTTGGTTTTCTTAGGAACACAAGTCTTCAGCATTAAGGGGATGGTTATTTTACACTACTCAGGCTCACAATTTAATTCTGGGGGTAGATTAATTCAGGAGAAGTGCTGGGCTTTTTTCTTTACTTCTATCCCTGTAGTGATGCATTTTTACTCAGTAGCCACAAGAGGGAGCTCAGCGCATAAGATTATTAGGTCAGCGCTAGCTGACAACTCGGGGCTGATTTCCTTCAGCAAAGCTCCCTGCTCAAAGTCTGGGGTAACAAATATACCCTTTACTGCGCCAGTTGGCTTTAGTGAGACTAGATGTCAAGGTAAGAGTCCTAATTTTCTCATCACTTACCTAGGGTTCCTGGGTGCCTGTGTTCTTTAGCAGGTCACATGAATTCTGTTAATTGGGGCTAATTTCCTCCTGTATGGCTCCTCTTCTAATGCCTGGATAATTAAATTTACCCTTTACTGCGCTTATTTGATTTTGGCGCTGGCAAGATGCTCAGGTCAAAGAGCCTTATTTTTTTGTTAGTTACCTGGGATTCCTGTGCTTGGGTTTCTTTAGCAGGTCACAGGTATCCTGTCAATTATAGCAGCACACTTGCCTCGCCCCTATGTTATAAGCCCAGTATCTTTTTAAGCTACCAGGAGTTGCTTAGGTAGCAGAGTTCTCCTGTTTCTGACTTAAGGTTTACTGGTTAGTGGTAAGGGTTGTTGTATTTGTCTGGGACTGAAGGGTTTCTTCGGGAGGCTGGGGAGGAGGAAGGGACGCGGTACTTTGCTAAGCGCTGTTTGTGACAGTTGGGGTGGCTGGGGCAGGAAGCTCTGGCTTAAAGTTGGTTACATTTGCATTTAAATGTAGGGGCAGTATTATGGGGGGATAGGGGAGGAGATGGTTTGTTTTGGGGGACGGGGGTACGAAGGAGGGTACAGCAGTATTTATGGGAATCTGGATAATTTTCTTTTGTTGTTATTGTACAGGGCTTCTTGTCCTAATGTTCAATACCACTGTTCTAGATGGCCAATAACATGGTTTTTGCAACTTGGAATGTGAAGGGGATTAGGAAAAAATCCAAACAATATCAAGTACTTAAGCATTTAAGTCTATTGTGTTCCCAGATAACGTTCCTAGAGGAATCACATTTATTAGAGTCAGAAGCTTCTCAACTAAGGAGGCAACAAGTGGGTCAGGTTTTTAATGCCTCGGATCCACCAATAGTTGTGGAGCCATGCTAATTATTAACAGAGGCATTCCTTCATCTCCTCACATGTTATTAAAGACCGGGGGCAGGTTTGTCTTGGTTCAGGGCACCATCTGGTCTGTACCACTTTACTTGTAGTATTTGGGCCTAATAATGATGATCCTGGCTTTTTATGAGGCTGATTACCATTATTCTCTCGATGCTTCCACAATGATCATCATGGGTGGTGATTTCAATTTGGTTTTGGACCCTAATATGGATAGGTCAGGCAGTGGATTGAGGGACTATCCCTGGGTAAAGGAGCTTTCAGGGACTTGGTGGATCAGTCACGAGCTATGTGATGTTTGGCGTGTCCTGCATCCCAACTCAAGGAGTATACCTTTAGCTCGCCGGTGCATGGATCGCAATCTCGCATCGATTATATATTAATTTCCCAGGAGCTCTTGCCTGGGGTTATGTCAGCCTCAATCCAGCCTGGCCCTATTTCTGATCATTCCCTTGTGGTATGCAATATAGCTTTTCTTAATACGCCCAGAAGAAAGACCCGTTGGAAACTCAATGAACAATTAATAAAGGATGCCAGGTATTGCAAGCTTATAAAAGAATAGATCAAGCTCTTCTTCTCATCTAACCCGATTGATAGTGCAAAGCCGGATATTTTATGGGTGCCTTCAAGGCCTATATGAGGGGAATCCCTATCAGCTACGCATCTAAGAGGAAAAGGGTACAAGAGGAAGAATTACTATCTTTACTGTCCCAAATATGGCTCCTAGAGGCTAACTCTTCCGTCAACACTGCGAGTGAGGACAGAAAGAAGCTTCTGGTAGCCAGGGATAAATACTTAAATCTGCTGAGGGAAATGACGGAGTTAGCTATTATTCGAACCAGAGCTAGTTATACGGATCTGGGAGAAAAGGCAGGGTGATTACTTGCACTTCGGTTAAAACAACAGGAATCTGCAAAATTCATCCCCCCAATTCGAGCCCAGGTGGACGGGTCTTTAAGAGTATCCCCTTCGGAGATAGTACAAGAGTTTGCATTATACTATGAACAAATATACAGGGATATGGAGTGCCCTCCCTGTTCGGAGATTCTGGAGGCTTATTTAAAGGACTCCCATCTGCCTACCTTATCAGAACAGCACAGGAACTTCTTAGCCTCGCCAATATCACTGGAGGAGTCTCTGAGGCTATCGGAGCCTTGCCTTCGGACAAGGTCCTGGGGCTGGATGGCTATTCCTCATTATTTTATCAAGCTTTCCGAGAACTCTTATTGCCGGTGCTTCACCGCTATTTCAACATTCTCTCTCTGGGGTTGGGTGATACCTACCTGTTTGAAGCCCTGATTGCCCTTCTCCCAAGCCGGACAAGGATCCAGAGTTAGTACAAAGTTACAGGCCCATATCCCTTTCAAATCAAGATATTAAAATCCTCTCGAAGATATTGGCCGATAGATTAACAATGGTTCTCCCGGGTCTGATAGGCATGACTCAGGTGGGGTTCATGAAGGGACGATCATCTTCAGATCATCTACGCACCTTTCACATGTCTTTTCTGGAGTCCAGGGATGCCACTTTTCCTGCCGGGCTGGTCTCCCTGGACGCTGAGAAGGCATTTGACCGTGTGAATTGGAATTTCCTATTTCATGTTCTCAAGGCCTTCCAGTTCCCCACCATCTTTATAGACTGGATTTGTGCATTATATCAAGCCCCATCAGCTAATATTTCGGGAAATGGTGCATTTTTCTAAGACCTTTTTATACTCAGGTACCAGACAGGGTTGCCCCCTTTCTCCCCTCTTATTCAATCTTTATTTGGAACCTCTTATCCAAAATATCCTCAGCAATGTGGGGATACAGGGCATTAGGGTGGGTGCAACAAGGTCAAGATCACAGCATATGCGGATGATCTTCTCCTGTAGCTATCCCACCCGGTGTCATCTATTCCAGCTTTGTTAGGGGAAATTGCTAAATTTAGTTCCCTTTCAAATTACAAGTTAAATGCTAACAAATCTTCCTTCTTTCCCCTGAATCACAAGGTCTTCAAGGCCGATATTACCCCTTTTGGTTTGTGTTGGGCACCCCGGATGTTAAAATATCTGGGTATCAAATTAACGCGTAATCCCTCAGCATGGTTCAAAGATAACTTGGAACCTCTCTCCTAGTTAATTATTCAGGATCTGGATAGATGGTCCAAACTCCTGGTTTCATTATGGGCTGGATTAACATAATCAAGAAGAATATTTTCCTACAAATTTTACCCCTCTCTCTTCTTAATTCATTTATCCCTTTATCCTGGTTTCAGAAAATGCATAGAATTTTCACCAATTTTATTTGGTCAAATAAATACCCCGATTGGCATGCCATAAGCTGGCCGCCTCTAAAATGGATGGGACTGCGGATCCTCACTTGGCAATTTATTATTGGGCCAGACATCTGGCTAAATGTCTGAAGTGGGTGTGCCTGGGCCCGAGAACCTGAGACCGACTTGGCTCAAAATAGAACTAGACTTAATTTGGTCTATGAATATAGATCCTTTAACCTTGTTTTATGTCAAAGTGTCTCAGTTACAAGGTGCTGAGAAATGTCCTACCTTTATGACTTCTTTAAAAGTCTACACATAGCTCTGCTGTTTCCTGCACTATACTCCTTATTTGGACCTGTCCCAATCCATCTGGAACTCTCCGGCCTTTACTATGAATAAACAGTCTATTCCCCACATATGGTTGCCTCAGTTGGGTGAAGAGATAGTATTTACGTTTTTGGATGATGAAGGAAAGTGGCTTCCAGTAACTGAACTTATCTGGAAATTTAATATCCCAGCATGTTCGCAATTCAAAGTGCTCCAATTAAAGCACTTGCTTTGTGATATTAGGTAGACACCCCTTGCGAGTCAGAGCATTGATTCTGGAGACTTCTTCCCTATTAGGGTCCTTGGGTGTCATTTCTAAGTTATATCAGGATTTGTTTCACAGATGGTATGGGGGCTTTTTCGGACCGATTAGGTTCTGGGGATCTATTTTTCCCAATATACTCTCAACTGGCAGGTCTTACGGAAGTCCTGTCATAAGTATGTGTCCCAAGACAGATTGCACCTTATGCAGTACCACATCTTACACAATATGTATTATACCCAATCAAGTTAGAGAAATGGGGCCTTCTCGAGTCAAACGTGATGCATCAGATGCTCCCAGGGGCAGGAACACCTTCACATATTCTGGTCATGTCCCAAAATAACTTCTCTGTGGGATACCATTAAAACCAACCTGGACCCCTTATTGGGTTTGCAGGATTGTTTCACACCTGATATTTGTCTCCTGGGGGACCTGTCCTCCATCAAGGTTAAGGCTAGGAGATTTCACATTTCCATGATTGCATTATCTGTCAAAAAATTTATACTACAGCATTGGAAAGATATGGTTACCCCGACATTCCAGGAATGGGCGAATGAAATCCTAGCTAACCTCCGCACTGAGAAAGCTATAGCTAGTCTCCACAATAGATTACCAGTTTATACGCACATCTGGGATCCCCTTCACACCTTGATTATGACTATTCGGATATAAGTTTCGCTATGTACTAATTATCCCTGTACACATAAGCATCCTGTCTTAAGAGCTCATGTTATAAAGAGGCATAATACTGCTGTACGGGGGGTGGGAGCTGTGGGAGGGCAGTTTGAGTATTGTATTTTAAATAAGTTGTACATGTCATATTTGCTGCCTCCAAAATTGTGAAAAACTTGTTAATAAAGTTTGAATTGGAAAAATAAAACTCTGTACTAGGCACCTCAATTAAAGTATTTTCCCAACGTTGTACCTCCCTTCATAAATGCCCAACTAAAGATGCAGTACAACCAATTCTGGGCAGCCCTACTTTGAGAATTGGGAACTCCATTCTCTCAGTAGGCTGGATTCCCCAACTTCAAGGGACCAAAGTTTCAGACTTCTATACTTCCAAAATGATACTCACAGCTCCGGAGATCCTTACCAAATTCTACATTTCTTCAGCTCACACCTTCAAGATATTCCAACTGAGGCATCTTCTACAGAAATTCGGTACTGTCCACAATTCATCCGAACTAGATATATCAATCACACCAGATTCAAGACCTGGCTATCCAACCCATGGTGTGGTCTTAATATATAACTGCTTACTTTCCACTTTCTATCCTACTCCATTAGCAGGCTCTAAAGTATAGGAATCCCTCATTCCTGATCAAACGTTTAACTGGACATCAATCTGGAATGACTTATACATGTACAATACCCAAGACAGGCTGAGATTTACCCAATACCAGATCTTAATAATATGTACTACACTCCTGTCAAGTTGGCTAGAATAGGGCTCCAATCTCCAACTGTGCTAGATGTGACAAGGAGGATGGGACATTATTGCATGTTTTCTGGACCTGTGAAAAAATGTCTTCCTTATGGGATACAATTAAATCCCATATGGAACCTTTGTTAGGTCTAGAGGGCCTTTTTACCCCCAGCATTTGTCTAGTAGGGGACCTATCCCAAACTAGAGTTAAAGAGAGAAGATATCAAATCTCCCTTATCTCTATGGCAGTTAAAAAACTTGTCCTTAAGCATTGGCTGGACAAATCAGAGATTTCTTATACTGAATGGCTGCATGAAATTTCATTCTATCTTAGAACAGAATGATTGATAGTGGGCACAAGAAACAAAATGGTTCACTTTAACTGTAAAGGGGACAAACTATACGTCCTGTACCTGAATTAACATAGGTACACTTTCTAGCTCCCGAAGGCTCCTTTGTATTGAACAGCAAGGTTATGCTACTAACAGTTTTCCTGCTGCTAGGGTGGTCTCTCCAGGGGTGGGGGACTGGGTGGGAGGGGGACAGAGGAGGAAGGACAGGGAGGTGGAAGGGGGAAGGGTTTTAGGATTTGTAATGTTACTTCTCATGTTACTTTGTAAGTGATTGTTCTGAATTGTTTTGAAAATTCTGTAAAGCATTTTAAAGTTCAGCAAATAAGGTGAAATATTGCCATCTCTAAGAGTGTTGCCAATGATACAGCCCAGTGCATATTCAAAATGGCCAGAGAGAGGGAGTCACCTTAGCACCTTGTAAAGACTACAGTGGTGCATAGAGTAGGTGCCAGAAATACAAATGGACATACATTATTGAAGACAGAGTTTAGACACATGCGTAAGGTTAAAGATACTTTGCAATATGTGGGGGAGCAGTAGTCAATGATAGGTAGCAGACTGCCTTCAGCAATAGCTAAGTGGGCCTCGCTGGTCAGGAAATGTTTGAGATGATATGCAGCCCCGAGTTTTTGGTTAACCTGACATACAATGGATTTTACGTGCTCCGCATAGGAGAGGGTGGGGTCGAGGGTTACACCCAGGTACTTAAAACTGGGAACATTTTCTAGCACTAGGCCATCAGGTGTAAGCACTGAGAGGGAGGAGTCAAAACTGGCAATACCGGCCAGGTAAGGTTTAGATCCCCAAAAAAAGCATCGCCTTAGATTTTTTAGCATTGACCAGTAGCCTATGTGACATGAACCAGTTGATAGAGGATAGAGGATATTATTGCCAGTGACTTGTCACTGTAAAAGAGTATGAGATTATCGACATATAGAAGGGCTTCACAGGAGAGACAGTCATAGGGGAAGGAGTTTATAAAGATGGAGAACAGTAGTGGGCCAAGGATGGAGCCCTGTGGAATGCCTGTAGAAACAGGGAGGGCAGAGGAGATAGCACGGCCAATACATACAGACTGGGATCATCCAGAGAGATAGCTCCTAAACCACAGGGAGGTCTTTGGATAGCAGTCAAGTTGGTGGAGAGTGGAATGTAATAGGGGGTGGTTGACCAGGTCAAAGGCTTTGGTCAGGTCAACAAACACAGCACCCATTGCTTTCCCGATGCCCATGTTTCTGTGGACATGATCAGTAAACTGGGCAAGTGTCGATGTAGTACTGTGGGATTTGTGGAAACCATGTTGTTGGATGCATAACAGGTTATATTTCTTGAGGTGATCAGAGAGCTGGCGATGCATAATCTTCTCCAAGAGTTTGCTCAGGAGGGAAAGGAGGGAGATTGGCTTGTAATTATCTGAGGATAGGGGATCATTTGCTTTGTGAATTGGCATCACCCTGACAAGCTTCCAGGAGTCTGGCATGGTAGAGGTGGTCAGAGCCAGATTAAAAATAAAGGTGAGGGGTTTGGAAATGGCAGTGGAAATTAGCTTAAGCATTGAAGGAAGAAACCATCACTACTTGGGCTGCCTTGGTTTGGGAGACTCTTAAGAGTTTGACAGTGTCTTCAGTGGAAGTGCTCTAAAGCAGAAAGAAGGAGGAGGAGCTGATGGGAGAGGAGAGGAGGACCGGTTGCAAGAACCTTGCACAGGGCCGTTTTGGTGGCTGGGTAGGTAGTTTATTTAGGTGTGCAGTAAGATCCATAAACATTTTGTTGAAGGTGTGGATGACCTCAATGGGATCAGTTAGAGTACCTGATGGGGAGTTTAAATGTATGGTAGAGTTGCATGTATGAGGGTTTAGTATGGAACCAATGGCACCCCAAAAATGGTGGGGGTCCCCCAGGCTGTCCTTTTGCTGGTTATGGAGGAAGTTGTGCTTCTGAATCTGGGCAGTTTGCCTGCACCTGTTTCTCAGATGCCTATAATTATTCCAAATAGCTGTAGAGGGGGCCTTTTTGTAGGCGGCCATCTTTCTGTCCCTTTTCTTCATCATGGACAGGAGCTCTTTTGAGAGCAAATGAGTACAGCCACCCATCACACTCCTAGTGGTCAGGGGGAAGTGCTGATCTTGTATTTGAAGGAGAGCATCAATGTGGAAGCCCACTGCCGCTGACATATCCAAGAGGGAGTAAAAAGCAGACCAGTTTATTGCTCTTACATCATCAAGTAGGGTAGATGTGTCAGGGCAGTTGAAGTTACAGAAGGAAATGTGTTTGTGGGAGGGCATTTGGTGTTGGTGGACCAGACAATGTACGTGGGGGAGTGATCACTAATGGAGTCAGACAGGGTCCCAGACTAGAGTAACTTGTCCTACCTGTTGGTGATCACCCAGTCTAGAAGAGAGTGGTTTTCTATACAAATGTTTTGCCTGGTCGAGACAGAGATGACTTGAATGAAATTGTGCATTTTTTTTTTGTGTGTCATCTATTTTTCCCCCCTGCATGCCCTGGCCACAGCCACTCCTTCAGACCTCCAAGGACTCCCACACCCCTCCACCAGCTCGAGCTGCCTTACCTCACATTGCAGCCCTAAGGTAACCCAGCGTTTCCCTTCACTGGACGGGTCCCTCTCTACTGAGGGGGAAGGCACCGGGGGAGGACAGCCAGCACACTCAAACTGGCACCACGCTGCTGAGGCAGATGTGGCCCTGCGGGAGATCTGGAGGAGGAGTGAGCAGGCCGGTAGCCATCATCCAGCTGAGCCTAGTGCAGAGTTTCTGGTTTTCTGGTCCCACAGTTATTGCGGTCCTCTCAAAGTGCTCTCAGTCTCCACCGGGGGCCACTGCAGAGCGACACGCTCACAGAACCCACCCCAGCAGAGTCAAGTAGTTCTAATGATGCTCAATCCTCATCCTCTCCTGCTGACCCACAGCAACCCAAGTCTGTTCCTGAACTCGGGTCGACAATGTCGCATGAGGTGTGGCATCCAGCACCTCAATCCTCTGCACCACTGAGCCAGCTTAAATTGTGCTGTTTTAATAGGTTCAAGTACTCTGACTCTAGGGGACTAAACCAAATGAGGTTAAAATCTCCGAGAAGGAGAGTGTCCCTGGGGGGGAGAGGTTGCTCAGGTCTACAAGGTGGTTATTGAGACCTGGAATGCCCCCTACTGGGGTGTTGTAACAGCAACCCACATAAATATTTTTTGCTGAGCCCAGAGTAAGCTCAAAGTAAGCTCAGCCATTCGTTGTGGGGAACTAGGTCTGAGTTGAGTATGGAGGAGGCAGAGAGGGGTTCTCTTGCATGTATCCCACCCGCATAGGTCCGCATCTGAGACAGGTGCACTCTCAGGAGTATACACCATTGATTCGTACCTGTCCGCGGCCCCACCCAACTCGGTGAACAGCACTCCGCAATTGTGGTCCCAAGTGGGCATCCAATCGAATGCCCATTCTGGATGCCCATTCTGGACCAAAAGTGGATCCCTTGCATGGAGAGGTGCGGGTCCAGGTGCGTGAATTCTCACCAGGCACCGGACCCATGGACCTATGCCCCTGTTTCAGGCCATTGGATGTCTGCCCCTCCACAAAGCAGGGCCACAACCAGTACTGGCATTCCTACCCTCCCATATGTCTCCGTCTGCAGTAGTCCAACCACATCCTGGTACCCCTTCAGGTGGCGACCGCCATTGCCCACTGTCACCCTCCTCAGTTGCACCCCCATGGCATGATGGCCAGTGGCACAACCCTAAGCACACCTCCACTGCTGCTGGCCATCTCTGCATGCCCCTGCATATGTCAGAAGGATGGCAGCCATGGTGGTGTGTGGAGAGCTGTGCCACTGGCTGTCATGGGGAGCGGCACCAGCACACAGGTACAGGGTCCGGGGGGCTGGGTGTGCAATGCTGCAGGGGGGCGGTGGAAGGTCATGAAAGGGGGAGTCATTACCCTGGGGCCAACACTGCACTTTCAGTGTGCGTTGGTGGAGGCAGCCTACAATTGGCCAGGGCACGGCTGCGTACTGGGGTGGGTGGCACCAGGCAGTCATTGAGGATGGATGCATTGGTCCCATTGCAGGGTGTGTGGGCTATCTGCCCAGTTGGCAACAGGGTGTGTGCATGGGGCATGTAGGTGCCATATGGCAGGGTTCTCCCTGGCATACCCTCTGCCGTCCTCCACACCCCCACAGCCAGCACTACACGCCATTGTGCATGGCACATAGTACTGGCATGCTCCTAGCCCGCCCCTTTGCGGTGTGGTCTGCGGACATGGGGATTGGGTACATTGGGGCTGCAATTCCCCCACTGGTGCATCCATGTGGGGGGGGGGCTCATTGGTGCGGAGTGGCTACATGCCCCAGATACATAGTGCATAACCACTCCACAAGATAGTGCACAGGTGCCAGTGTTAGCATGATCCCCAGCACTGCATTTTCATATTTCCCTTTAGCCTAATCCCTCTCAGATCTGCACTAATTTTAATAGATATCACTGCATATATTTTCTTTATCTGCCTCAACATATGATCATTACTTAAAATTGCCTCAATCAAGCAATGCCCTAGTCTCAAACATATTTTCTTATTTAACTTGCCCAGATCTACATCCCTGGTCCAGAACAACAAATTTAAATGCACATGTGCCCATGCTTTCCATAAGTCCTATATAGCAAAGCTTAGTATTGCAGTAAGGGGAGTCAAGTTTCAAAACATCGAGCAGAAATGGGAAATTACCTCCACGCTACTTTAAATATCTAAGCTATTTTCTGCAGAGTGAGGACATTATACTACCCCATACCTTTCAACCTCCTGCCTCATAAATCAGGGACAAGGCTTAAAAAAATCAGGAACAAAGGACCAAAATCAGGAACACATCTTCAAAATTGGTGATATCCTCGCAGAAAGCTGGTAGACTAAGTGGCTTAGTGTAAAATGCATTTTCTAAGAAAGAACAACTCTGTATCTTTAATGTTTGACATTATGTTGTGCTTATAACTCCCACTGTTTGCTCAAGGCAACACATTTTTTAGGAGGGACAGCGTAACATTCTAAGGCAAAATCAGGGACACCCCTGAAAATCAAGGACAGTTAATAGGCATGTGTCACAAACCCACTCAGCAGGTCAGCCCTCTACTTCCAAAGTACTAACCTCTGAGTGCAGTCATGAACAGTTAACAGAACAAAAGGTAACCCTCTTGTCTGTTTTTGTGGTCTCGAAGCAACCTTTGGTCTCCAGTCTTGGAGGGATTTAAACTGTGAACCTCTTGCTAGCGTACCCAATGCACAGGCTCGGATATATCTGTCTTCGGGGGCCAGATATCTTTGCCTAAGGGCACCTAACCAGGTGTACAAAAATGAACCCTTTAAAAACTTTAATAAAGACCTCAGATTCTTCTTACCTTTCCAGTTTGGTATCACCATTCAAGCTTATGCCTAGTGTCAGCTATAACCATATATACTCTACTTGTAAAAGAAAGCAATCAAAGACAGACCAAGTAAGCTCTAAAAAGAGTTTTACTAAAATAGATAATAATATGTAAAACACAAAATACAGAACTATTATATCACAAGACATACAAATCTTTTAAAAGAACAAGGTTTAAACAGTGCAATTCCTACTACAGTAATTAGATTTGTCTCCCTCTAAATACCTGCTTAAAGCGCTCCAAAGATGTTTCTTTGTCAGAGTCTAGATAGAAGTGTCTCTGAAGGAAAACAGAATAATGTTTTAAAACTGGTTTTCCCCACCTATTTGCATGAGGTCACCTAGCTCCTCCCTGGCAGAATATATAAAAAAAAATCTATATAAAAACAGGATGCATTTTCCAAGTATTAAATTCTGCAACCTCAGCATAACTCATGTTCTTCTTTCAAATGACATCTCTTTGATCTATTGATCAAGCTTCCCTTTCACACAGACACCAAAGCATTTATGATTCCGCACCAGTGTACAAAACCTGGTTTCCTCCCCTAATGTCATAAAAGGGAAGTTGATTTTCCCTCTTAGCAACTACAACTACAATTAACTCAGACAAACAGGAGATCCGTAATTAAGGCCTGGTCTGTAATTAGCTTCTGGTCTTCCACGTATCACCTGGTATCTGAAACCTGTGTGTGTGTGTGTGTGTGTGTGTGTGTGTGTGTGTGTGTGATCTCACATGCTGTTTCAGCATTTCTCATGGGAGACAGTTCATAACATATTATTTTATTTTACAAAAAAATCATACAGCACTCAGAACTGGCTGTCCACGTCACAATCCTCCCCACCTAGACTGAAGCTGGGGACTCTATCCCCTGCATGGGGTGAGCTTCCCAAATCAGTTCACTCCTCATAGACCCTAGACAGACTATCTGAGTTCTGGTTTTTGGCTCCAGCCCTATGTACGATTGTCAGATCATACCCTCACAAAGCAAGACTCCATCTTAGCAGTCTACCATTGTTTTTCCCCATTTAGGCCAGCCAAACCAGGGGTTGTGGTCAGTCTGCACCACAAAATGCTGCCTATACAAGTATGGCTCCAATTTCTTTAGGGCCCACACTATGGCAGGACACTCCTTTCCACTGTGGAGTATGCTTGTTCCCTGGGAAGTAACTTCCTACTCAAGTACACTACTGGGTGATCAGTCCCTTGGCTGGATGTCTGACTCAGTACTGCCCCAATACCCACATCTGAGGCATCAGTCTGAACTATAAAGGTTTTGCTGTAGTCAGAATATGTCAAAAGGGAGCACTGCACAGTGCCTCCTTTAATCTAGTGAAGGCTTCCTCACAGGCTGGGGCCCATGTAATTTTCTTTGGCATCCTTTTCTTTGTCAGGTCAGATAGGGAGCAGCCAGGGCACTGTAATTGGGTACAAATTTTCTGTAGTACCCTGCTGTCCCTAGAAAACTCCTGACCTGCTTCTGTGTTTCTGGTCTGGGCCATGCCTGGATTACCTCTATCTTTATCTGGTTAGGACAGAGCTGTCCCTGGCCTACCACATGCCTGAGGAATGCCACTTCTCCCATGGCCACCTGGCACTTCTCGCTTTGACAGTGAGTCCGCTCTCTGTATTCTGCCCACTTCTCAAGGTGGATAGGTGTTCATCCCAGCTGGTACTAAAGATGGCAATGTCATCCAGGTACACCACGCATATCCTCAGCACCATTTAACACCTGGTTCACCAACTTTTGAAAAGTGGCCGAGGCATTCTTCATTCGGAAAGGCATTACTTTAAACTCAAATAAGCCTATTGGAGTGATGAAGGCCAACCTCTCCCCAGCTCTGTCTATCAACTCTACCTGCCAATACCCCTTTGTCAGGTCAGTGGTCATAAGGTAGGTCACCCCTCCCAACCTGTCCAGGAGTTCATCCGTCCGAGGCATCGGGTGGGCATCTGACTTCATGACTGCATTCAGTCCACAATAGTCCACACAGAAATGGGTAGAGCCATTTGGCTTAGGCACAAGGACTACGGGTGAGGCCCAGGGGCGGTGGGATCTCTGAATTACCCCTAAATCCAGCATCTCCTCCACTTCCCTCCTAATGTCCTTTTGGACAGCCTCTGACACCCGATATGCTGTCCACCGTATGGGCATCTGTGTTCCTGTCTCCACATCGTGAGTCGCTAAGGGGGTTAATCCAGGCTTAGCGCTAAACAATGGGGCAAATTCTGCTAAAATATCCCTTACTTTCTGGATCTGGTCTGGGGCCAGCTGGGGAGACAATTTTACTGCCTCCACAGAGGACTTCCACTTACTTTCCTCCAGCAAATCCAGAAGGGGGTCTCCTTCGTCCATCCCCTCCCCATGACTACATACTGCAAACACCATGTCAGCCCTATTTGCATATGGCTTCATCATTTTGACATGGTACATCTTTTCTGTCTGTCTTCTGTCAAGTAACTCCACAATGTAGTTCATGTCATTTACCTTCCTAACTACTTTGTACAGTTGGCCCACTCAAGCTTGAAGCTTGTCTTTCTGGACCAGAATAAGGACCATGACTTCCTGACCCACCATGTATGAGCGAACTCTGGCTCTGTGTCGTACCACACTTTTGTTTCTGTTGGGCAGCTGCCAGGTTGCTCTGGGCTGTCCCCATAAGCTGCTTTAGCCTTTCCCTAAACCTAAGGATGTAATTCACAATGGGAGTTCCCTGGGTGGCGTGCTTGCCTTCCCAGTCCTCCCAGATCAAGTCTAAGGGCCCATGTACCTGGCATCCATATAAGAGTTCGAAGGGGGAAAATCCTGTCGACTCTTGGGACACCTCCCTGTATGCAAACAACAGGTGGGGAAGATATTTCTCCCAGTCCCTCCCATGCTGTTCAGCAAACGCCCAGAGCATTGACTTTAGGGTACCATTGAATCTTGCCACAAGCCCATTGGCTTGTGGGTGATAGGGTGTTGTGCATCTCTGCACCACCCCACACTTCTCCCATAAACATTTTATCAGGTCTGACATGAAGGAACCCCCTCGATAGGTGATTACCTCCTGCGGAAACCCAACACAGGAGAAAATCCCAAGTAAGGCATCTGCCACTTTGTCTGTCCTCAGTGAGGATAGGGCAGCTGCCTCTGGGTACTGGGTGGCATAATCCACCACAGTCAGGATGAATCTCTTCCCTGAGGATCTGGGGGTATTTAAAGGCCCCATAATATCCATTCCTACCCTCTGGAATGGCTCCTTCACTATGGGCAATGGAATCAGGGAGGCTTGGGTTTTCTTGCCTGCCTTCTCTATTTCTTGGCACCAGTGACAAGACCTGCAATACTCCTTCACCTGCTGGGTGAAGTTAGGCTAGTAGAAATTCTGGGCCAACCGCTGTGTTGTGCACACAATTCCCAGATGACCAGAAAAGAGAATATCATGTGCAATCTTGAGCAACTCCTCACGATATCCCTGGGGAACGACAAGCTGCCTGCCTAGCATCCCTCCCTCTGTCTGTACTGCCCTAGTATACATAAGTTCATTTTCCCAATAAACCTTATGTTTGCCGTCACCTCCCTGTGCACTGTCTGAGTCTGCCCAAGCCCTCAGCTTCTATACTAGGGTCACTCTCTGAAGCTGCAAACCCCTCACACAGTCCCAAGGCATGAGACAGGTCCCCTTCAGTTGCTAAACTAGGGTCCCTAGTACTAACATCAGGGCACTCAGGATCACTGTCAGTCCCACCCGTCAGACAATGGGTCACCCTTCCCTCTTTGGAATAACCCTCCGTAGCTGTATGGTTACGTGCTACTGGGGAAATTTCTACCCCCTCTTCATTACTCTCCATATCAGGAGACACAGGCTGGGGAACCAGCCTCTCAGTGGTTTCCACATTGGCTTCTGTGGGGTTCAGGGAACTACAATTTTCCCTTGCCACTTGGCTACGGGTAACTGCAAACACCATCTCCTGTTTGAGATTGTTGCCCAGGATCACATCCACTGCTAAGGTTTTGGCTACAGCTACCTGTTGCACAGTTCCCCCTGTTTCACCCCAGTCCAGGAGAACACTGGCCAGTGACAATGTTTTCTCTTTACCAGTGAACCCTTGTACAGTGACATATTTATTGGGTATAAGCTGACCAGGCTTTACCAGATCCCCCTTTACCAAGATCAGGGATGCCCCTGTGTTCCTTAACCCCTGTGTCTGTACACCATTCACCATGACTGGGTGCATGTGTTCCCACATGTTCACTGGCATGCTTCCAGGGACACACAAACAACCTACTTTCTTTCTAGCACCCTGTTGTGTATTATTGCTCGCCTTTTTGGGACACTGTTTGGCAATATGCCCAGTTTCTTTACACAACCAACATTAATTTCTTCTCTTAGAGAAATCTTTTCTCTGAAACCTGGGGCTAACTGGTTTCAGTGGAGGCAGTTAGGGTTTTAGCAGCCTTGAAGGCATGCTTTCCCTTCCACGCTGCCACACCTGCCCCATTCACTCTCCGAGCAGGTCTGCTCTTCTTCATAGCGGTCCAAGAGTTCAGCAGCTCTTGCACTGTTTTGGCATCTCGGTCCTCTAGCCAAGTTTTTAGCTCTGCTGGCATGCCCAATAAAACTTTTCTAATAAAATCATATTTTCAAGTTTATCAACAGAGTTTGCCTCAATTCCTTCCACCAACGCTTTTAAAAACTGACATTGTTTCATGGCTAACTTCATAGCTCGTGTCAGAGCTTCTCCTGAGCTTACAGAATTTAGTTCTGTATGATTCAGCAGTTAACTCAAACTTTTTTAACAGTGCAGCTTTAAGTTTGCTGTAACCATCACTGTCCTCATTGTCCATTTGGCCCAATGCATCCCCAGCTTTCCCAGTAAGTAGCAGGGATAGCTGGAAGTTCCAGGACTCTCTAGGAATTTTAGCCTGAATGCAAAATTTTTCAAAAGATTTTAAAAAGGCATCCATATCCTTTCCCTCTTTAAATTTGGCTATTAATTTGGAATTCAATTTGTAACCCAGTGCTGCAGTCCAAGTTAAATCCAAGTCACTTACCTGCACTGGTGCTGCTGGTCAGAGTCATATCTTCTCCAGTTCATGTTGCCTGTGGCGCTCCTGCTCCTCATGGTCTGTGTCTCGGCATTCTCACTCCCTCTTCTCCTCTGCAGCTCGCTGACACTCACGCTCCTCATGGTCTGCGCCTCTCTGTTCTCACTCTGCCTCTCATTGTTCCTGTTCTTTCTTCTCCTGGAACTCCAGCTCCATCCTGCACAACTCAATTTGCAGCCTGAGTACCTTTGATTCAGAATACTGGTGACCTTCCCCACCGTGTGGCCCTTCACTGGCACTGACCCTGTTGTTCTCCTCCATCGGATCTTGACCCTGCACTTTCTGCTCGCTCTGCCACACTTGGAGGTCTGGTCATTTTCAGTCATGGTCTGTGATTCACTGCTCTAGGTATCTGCTACCATCAGGGCATCTATGAGATTCTGCTTGCTGGCTTTTACCTTGAATGGGACTCCTCTGTCCCCACACAGCTGCCTTAGGTAGTCTACAGTGTGCCTTCTGTAGTTGGTAGCCATCTTCCCTGACTACTGCTACTCTGACTTGCACTTTAGAAAAAAAAAATTAAACGGGTAGGAACTTGACTGTACGCCAACTGATATAGTTCTTTTTCCTTTTTAAAATAAAACTCTGCCCTTTTCTTTCTTTGCAAGTGAGCTTATGATCTCAAGTTGACATAGAACAATAAAAGCTTGTGATACCAAAATTATGCCACCACTGCCAACCAATCTGTCACAAACTCACTCATCAGGTCAGGCCTTCTTCTCCCAAAGTGCCAACCTCTGAACACAGTCTTGTGAACAGTTTAACAGAACAAAGTAACCCTCTTGTCTGTTTTGTGAGTTCGGATCAACCTTTGGTCTCCAGTCTTGGAGGGATTCAAACTGTGAACCTCTTGCTAGTGTACCCAACGCACAGGCTCAGCTATATCTCTCTTTGGGGGGCCAGATATCTTTGCCTACGGGCACATTAGCAGGTGTACAAAATTGAACCCTTTAAAAACTTTAATAAAGACCTGAGATTATTCTTTCCTTTCCAGTTTGGTATCACCATTCAAGCTTATGCCTAGTGTCAGCTATAATTATATATACTCTACTTGTAAAGGAAAGAAATCAAAGACAGACCAAGTAAGCTCTAAAAAGAGTTTTACTAAAATAGATAATAATACGTAAAACACAAAATACAGAATTATTATATCACAAGACATACAAATCTTTTAAAAGAGCAAGGTTTAAACAGTGCAATTCCTACTACAGTAATTAGATTTGTCTCTGTCTTTAAATACCTGTTTAAAGTGCTCCAAAGATGTTTCATTGTCAGAGTCTAGATAGAAGTGTCTCTGAAGGTAAACAGAATAATGTTTTAAAAGCTGGTTTTCCCCACCAATTTGCATGAGGTCACCTAGCGCCTCCCTGTCAGAATATATAAAAAAATTTGTCTATATAAAAACAGGATGTCTTTTCCAAGTATTAAATTCTGCAACCTCAGCATAACTCATGTTCTTCTTTAAAATGACATCTCTTTGATCTATTGATCAAGCTTCCCTCTCACACAGACACCAAAGCATTTATGATTTCGCACCAGTGTACAAAACCTAGTTCCCTCCCCAACGTCATAAAAGGGATGCTGATTTTCCCTCTTAGCAACTATAGCTATAACTAACTCAGACAAACAGGAGATCCTTGATTAAGCCTGGTCTGTAATTAGCTTCTGGCCTTCCATGTAACACCTGGTATCTAAAACCTGTGTGTGTGTGTGTGTGTGTGTGTATGTGATCTCACATGCAGTTTAGCATTTCTCATGGGAGATACAGTTCATAGCACATTTTTTTTTATTTTGCAAAAATCATACAGCATCAGAGCTATAGTCGCCACAGTATGTACTACCCGAATTCCACCTTCTTCCTAGCTAGCCCAATGAACAGACCACCCTTGTCTCAAGAAGGACTGAATTACCATAACCACTGATCATTTAACAGGGGGGCAAAATTAAACTTACAGCAGTGCCACACCATTAATTTCAGGAGCAACAGAAAATATGCAAAGTCCATTTAAAGTTAAAAATTGGCTGCAGGGGAAGGGTAGCAAACAAAATGTACTACTTGCCCCCACACCCCTGATGTCCTTCTCAACTCCAGCAGCAACATTCAAAAGGGACACATAATTATAATGTCCTTCTCAACTCCAGCAGCTGTCATTCAAATGGCACACAGCATTAGAAAGCTACAGCCAAATGATCAAAAGACAGGCTCCTCTGGCTGGAATTTCAAACTTGTAGCAGAGCCAAACCATTAATTACAGGAGCAGCAGAAACATGCAAACGTCCATTTAAACTTAAAATGTGATGGGAGAGGACAGCAAACAAAATACTGTATATTAGCTGCCTACACCCCCAGATGTCCTTCTTAACACTCAGCAACAACATTCTAAAGGCACACAGTATTAGAATGTCTTCAACTCCAGCAGCTAACATTCAAATGGCACACAGCATTAGAATGGTTCCTCCCGGCTATCTCCAGGAGATAACTTGCCTCATGGCCCGCCAATCCCTAATTGGACCTTACCAGGCTGAATGGCCTGGGAGGGGAGGACCAATAGTCTTTGGACCTGACCAAAGTGGGGCTAGGTGTAGCCTCAGAGTGGGTGGGGAAAAGAGGTTCTCTTAAAAACTAGGCAGGAGAGAATCTGCCTCTTTCTGCATGGACAAGACAAGTTACACTACAAAGGTAGGCCCACATTCTTCCCTCTCAGCAGAATTCAGTTTAGTCAGGCTTTTCAGATCCTGTCTCCAATTTTCCACTATTTTTCCTACTGCATGCTAATTGCCCTGGGCCACATTTCTGGATAGCCAGGGACACACGAACATCATGTTAGGAAAGCGATCTGTGCTTCAGGCTGTATCATCTTGTCTGTTCTGGTAGAAAGCTTTAGGTCTCATTTTTAATTTTCTGGTCAACCCTGCAATTTCAACCATCTCCTGTTAGCAGCCTCTCACATGCTCATCAGGAACCTCTATGTCACTTTCCATTACAGTGCTTGTGCATTTCACTGGATGAGCATCACTACCCATACTGGGTCAATAAGTGCTATGCTTAATAGCGTATGACAAAACCCCTTAACTGCAACAGCGAGTACAACTGAGCGAGAGGGTGCATACCATGAATGGGTCTGTGCATGGTACTGCACCCTCTCACTGTCCCAAGCAGAGGATAATATCTCTGCTAGGATGGGGTTCTGCTGAGCAGCTACCATGGTTTGATGCAATGAGCCACTGGCAGCAAGGAAATGAAACAATGCATTTGGGACTGGGTTTGATTCTCTTTCCCAGACACATGGAAATCTTTTCTTTTCACATTTTGTCAGTATTTGTGTTCGAATCTCCCCCGCAATTAGTTATTTTAGTTAGGTTTGAGTGTGGGCGAGCCCCCATGGAAGTGCGGGAGGCAGAGCCCCCCTCAAAAAAACAAAGACATGTCGCATGGCATATATCACGCTGTCTTGGCATAGCAATATATACATGTGGCACAATGTCTTGCAACATTATGATGCCATGCCCACTACCCCTCCCATCAGCTAAAGGTCTACCACAGGTATGATCTGCAGCTCCCCCCTTTCTAGCATGTACAAATAACTACACAACGCCCATGCAGTCAAGATCATGCCTCCGACTCTACCCTCCCTGACCTCAGGAGAGTATATCTCTAGCTCCAGTGAACGCTGTAGCAAAAAGAAAATACAATCACTGGGGCATTGACGTTTCTCAGGGGCTCAAGACGTTATCGCTCCAGTTTGGGCTTGGCAGCTTGCCAGCTTTCACTTGCTCCAGTTTCAAGCTGGGACAGTGCGTATGCATGCCTTCTCACCTGCGCTTCTTACCGCACCTTTTACTGGCCTGGTACAGTAGCCCCCTCCCCCTACCATCAAAAAAAAAAAAGAAGGAAATTATTAAACATATTTAGCGGCCATAACATGGCTCACTTTGCTCAGACCAATGATCCCTGTTGGGAGGTGAGCCTCTGCTCACAGTCTCTTTCTACTTTTCTTCAGTCCAAATAATAGGCCAGAATGGTGCAGGAGGCATGTTTTTTTACCCACATTCCTTAATGACACAGTTAATGGCCCGATACATGGGGTCACCCACTCAAACCAGCAAAAACAAATATGGCATTGATATCTAGCAAAAGTGGGTCTCATGTTACCTGGACCATTGACCCCTTGTCAGGCTGCCCAGCTCACTTCATGGTACCACTCTGCCATGGCACTGTATTCCATGTCGGTAGCATGCTTTCCTAGAGGATTTCATGCCATCTTTCAGTGGAGAGGTGCCCTTCACTGGTCCTTCCCACTTCCTTTGTTCACCCACAAGAGGTAGGGCTATCTGAGATCTAATACTGACTAACAGGAAAGGATCACAGATCTCCAGGTAGAAGGTCACCTAGGCCAATGACCATCACATGGTATGGTTCAATTTGGCCACTAGAACTAAATCATCCCATTTCAAGGCAAAAATATGGGACTTCAGAGGAGCTGACTTTGATAAGATGGCCAAAAAAGTTAAGCTAGCCTTGGCAAAAAGAAATACATGTGAGGGGGTACAGGCAAAGTGGGCAAGCATTAAAGATGCAATACTTGAAACAACATCCCATTGTGTTAGTGAGAAAAGGAAGTGCAAAAAAAGAAGGAAACCTCTTTGGTTTTCAAACAAAGTAGCAGAAAAGGTTAGAGCCAAAAGGCTGGCCTTCAGGAACTATAAGGGAACGCAGCAGGATGAAGATAGGGAGGCATACCAAACTTCCCTAAGGGACGCAGGGAAGACAGAAAGGCAGGCAAAGTCCCAAACCAAGGAAACACTAGCACAAACAGTAAAAGAAGGTGACAAGACTTTCTATAGATACATTAGTGAAAGAAGAAAGTCAAGAGGGTATTACTAAAATCAAAGGGATAGGGGCATGTGAGGAGGAGGACCATGTAAAGCATCTATCCTAAATATATACTTATGCTCAGTATTTTCTGAAGAGAAGGTAGGGCAGGGCCCACAGCTCAACACCATGGACACAGGGGGGAGGGAGGTGTGCACTAGTCCCTTCACAAAAGAAAGGGTCTTACAAGAGCTCGATAAGCTCGGGGTGGACAAGGCAATGGGACCTGATGGCATACATCCCAGGATACTAAAGGAGCTAAGGGTGGAATTAACAGAGCCATTATCAGAACTATTTAGTGAGTCTCTGAGCACAGAAGAGGTCCCAGAAGACTGGAGAAGGGCTCATGCGATCCTGCTCCACAAGAGTGGTAGCAGGGAAGAGGCAGGGAATTACTGACTGGTCAGTCTTACCTCAGTAGTGGGCAAGATTATGGAGGTACTCCTTAAGGGAAGGATAGTGCAACACCTGGAATTCGTAGGAGCACAGGCTCCAAGACAGTATTGGTTTACAAAAGGAAGGTCCTGTCAAACTAATCTCATAGATTTCTTTGACTGGGTAACCAGAGTGGTGGACCAAGGGGGAGCAGTTGATGTTGCCTACCTTGACTTCAGCAAATCTTTCGATACTGTTCCGCATAAAGGATTGATTAATAAGCTGAGTAGGCTTGGGGTGGGTCAGACGTTAGTCAACTGGGTGGCAAACTGGTTGACAGGCAGAAAACAGAGAGTGGTGGTAAATGGTATACAGTCAGAAGAGATGCAAGTCACAAGTGGGGTATCTCAGGGATCAGTCCTGGGGCCAGTCCTCTTCAATATCTTCATCAGTGTCATTGCAAATGGACTGAAGGGTAAGGTTTGTCTGTTTGCAGATGACACCAAGATCTGCAACAGAGTAGATGATCCAGATGGGGTGGGCAGAATGAGAACAGATCTGTATAAGCTAGCAAAATGGTCGGCAGAGTGGCAACTGGGGTTTAATGCAAAGAAGTGCAAGATCATGCACATAGGGAAGAAATCCTGAAGCCACCTACAGGCTGGAGGAGTTGCTGGCAGTCACAAAGGAAGAAAGAGATTTGGGCATCATCATCACCGTGACCTGAAATCATCCAAGCAGACCACTAAGCAGTAGATAAGACTAGGGAAATGTTGGGGTGTATTAGTAGGGGTATCACAAGTCAGAAGATGAAGGTAATAATCCCTCTTTACAAGACACTGGTTAGGCCCCATCTGGAGTACTGCGTGCAGTATTGGAGGTCACACCTTCACAAGGACATTAACCAAATTGAGGCAGTCCAGAGAGGGCAACCAAAATGATGCAGGGACTGCATCAGAAAACATATGAGGACAGATTAACTGAGCTCAATATGTATACCCTACAGCAAAGAGGAACAGATGTGATATGATCAAACATTCAAACACCTTAAGGGCATTAACAAGGAAAAGAGTCTAACATGTTTCAATATAAAAAAATAGCAGGACAAGAGGACACAGCATGAGATTAGAGGAGGCGATTAAGGGTTAATGTGAGGAAGTTCTTTTTCTCAGAAAGTGTGGTGGATGCATGGAATAGCCTACCTCAGGAAGTGGTGGCTATGAATACAGTGCAGGGCTTCAAACAGGCATGGGATAGGCATAAGGGAGCAATACAGATGAGTATAAATAGAGAGGCCATTGACAGAGCAAAGGCCAATGGCACATTCATAAGGTAGAAAAAGAAATGGGCAGACTGGATGGGCCTTACAGTCTTTATCTGCCGTCAACTTCTGTGTCTCTATGTTTCTATGTTTCACTCAAAACTCACACCTTATACAGGTGCACACAGTGCATGGGCTAACACAGCAGACAGGCAATGCAGAGCGCTCAGTCCCATTGACTGCATCGAGCTAAGTTGGGAGCATATTACCTGGAATTGCAGCCACATGATGGTAAAACCTCAAACCAAATGTGGGAATGCCCAGTTGCACAGCTCCTACATGCCATGAGAGATGCAAGCTGATTTGCTGAAGTAAACAAGATATGATGACGTCAAGCAGGCGGCCAACTTTAAGGGGTTGGAGCAGCCCGCGTCCAACAGGAACCATACAGCTTAGTCCAGGACATTAGAGAGGGCAGCAAGTAACAACTTCAGCTGTATTAGGAGAGGCACTTGCCACCATAGGGGAACAGGTATATCTCCTGAGCTATCCAAGCCCATTGGAGTTAATCATTCTCTCAGGTGTGGGCACTGTAACCCCATTGTCTTAAGCTATGGTCAGTGTGTGCTGCAACAGACAGTAATGAGGTTTGAGGGTTACAGTGCCTGGTTCATTTTTTTGGCCAAAATTCACTGCCCACCTTTATCTCCCAGATTAGTGGTGCCACCAGCCCTCCACAGCTGATCTCTACACTCACAGTGGACTGTAGTTGGAGAAGAACTATCCTTAGAGGATCTCGCAGAGTTGGAAGCCACATAGGCGCAGTCATACATTGGAGCAACCTGGTTCTTGAGCTACTCAACCAAACAATATATATATATATATATATATATATGCATATATATATATATAAAAAATAGAATAAAATGGAACACACACCATCTCACCTCACAGGAGCATGGGACATCGAACAGGACATTGAGACAGCCACAGTGGCTGTCAATGCTAATTAAAAAAAAAACAAATTAGTAAACTAATGAAGGTAATACCTGCAGGTGTGAATTACCCTCCCCAGCCCCAAAAGGTATTTACATACGTCAATGCACTACTGTTGGTGGCCAGCTCAAGTGAAGTGTATACCAGTAGGTCGCAGACCCCCAGCCTCGAAGGTATCAACTTACACTGATGCACTACTGTTGGCGCCAGCTCAAATAAATAAATAAACAAATAAATAATAATAGTTTGCCCATGCTGCCCCACATCGTTGGGGCTACTGTCTCAATATCTTAATGTTGACTTACCCATCTAACACCATTTTTTTCAATCAAGGATCTAATCAATTAGCAATGATATACCTACCATACTACAGCAACAAGGCATGTGGGGTACTAAAATTAAAAAATCGAACTAAAGCAATTGGAACAATGCAATTATGCTCCCTCTCTCTACAGTACCACGTCCTCCATGGAAGGTCAGGTGCAGTTATGGGGCCCGCAGAAGGACACAGAAGGCCTTTTAGTTCATAGTCAGTTGATCCTGCTGGGGGAACGGTACCTCGCTGGTGGCATGGGTGTGCTGCCCACTGCAATGGGCATGAGCACAATGCACATCTCCTGCTGACCAGACTACTTAGATCAGGTCTGATAACCATCCACAGTGGACCCCACCCCCCAATTTAGGGGGCATCAGGGGCTGGGATAGTACGTTCAGCTTTTCTGAATAGTGAGTTACATCCTTAAATACCCACAAGCAGTTACAGTTGACCAGTAGTTCAAGGGACATAGCTGGCGGGGACACCCAACATCCAAACAGGGAAAAGTCCATGGTGTTTCACAGATTAGTTGCACTTTGGCAAAAAAAAGAGAATATACTTATAAAGGAGAATGGAACATAACATGGTTTCTCATTGTGTTGCAAAAAAAAAAGGGTGTGGTTTCCCAGAATAAAGGAAGCAGCGGCCTCAGGATGCTCTCACAGGGAGCAGGGTGCACAGTACCCTGCGCATGCTGCCATTTCTGGTTCTGTGAGGCGTTCTTTCAGTACGTTATTAAACCAGTATCATATGGTCAGTGCCATGATTCTTCAGGGTGCCCAGTGGAGCCCAGGATGGCTACGATTCATGGCTAGATGTGGGCAAACAGACTCACAGTGTCAATGTATATCTAAGTTAAAGATTACCCAGCTGTGCACCAGAGCACACCTTACACTAATTATTTCGGGTAGCCCTTAGGGTGGGGGGGCCACCCTGAGCAAGGGTTTTCTTTTCCCTGTCATTGGCAATATAGCCAACTCTTGCCACAGCCTTGGTGATCCTCCAGAAGCAAGATTGGAGCAGGCATAGCCATGGATCGTTTAACTTATGATCGCTAACCACCACTGACAGGGCAGTCATTGACTCCCCAATGGTGAGTTACAGGTCACATCTGCTTCAGGGAAGACTGGTCAGAAGACTGGCCTCCAATAGTGGCAGTGATGGGAGAGGAAAGGATGTACTAGCATCTGTTATGTTGCAGGAAAGCAATGGGGCCAAAAGGGAGTGGGTTTCCCACATAAGGAGCAAATAATCGGGCTACTTTTCACCTAGGCAGGGCTCTGGTTTTCCCTGGGACAGTGGACAATAGTGTCTTTGGCCATTCCCCCCCCCAAAAAAAGGAAGTAACCCATTCTTAAAAGAGTATAAGACTAAAAGGTAGGTTCTCATCACCCACAATCCATCGGGAACCTGCTCTGGAAATAAGCCCCAGAGTTACAGCACAGCGCATTGCTGAAGGCATCAAGAGTCTATGTCCATCTGTTGGCTTAATCTCTTGCAATGTCTGGTTATTCTGTTAATAATGGGGAAATATGCCCGGCCACGTCGGCTGAGTGGTCAGGATTTCTGCTTGCGGCGCCCGGCGGCCGGGTTCGAGAGCGGATCCGGGTCGTGAACCGGCGAGGAGTAGGATCGAGCATCCGCTGGACAGCTCTCCTCTCCGGGGAGGGTGTGGGTAGCACTCGGTGTGCTGGGGACTCCTGGCGGAGGCCGGGAGTTCTCACGTAGCCGACGCTTGACGTGGGAGGGGAGGAGGTGGGGCAGACGCTGGCGTCATTGCACGTCCTCCTCCTCTGGGGAGAAAATAAGGAGGAAAAAGATGGCGGGGCAGGACCACTGATGGATAAGCCCTCCCTGGAGAGCCTCGTATCGCCACCGCCGCTGCGGGACCCCAACCAGTCACAGTTCCGGGGTCACGAAGGTGGCCCACGGCCCCTCCGGGGGAAGCCGGGGTGACCAAGGGTCCTGCAGCTATAGGCGGTGGGAGGTCTCGGGGCCATGACCAGGCGGAGGATGTAGCCGTGGTCCTGCCAGGAAAAAGGTAAATAAAAATAAATAAATAATGGGAAATAGTTATACTGAGGAGTGAGTACAGGTAACCATCTTGTCAGCAGTGGTAGGTTATTCCAGCCACAAAAAAAACAAAAAAAAAACACATCAAAACAAATCCCAGTAGCTAACGGAGTTCAGGACGTCCACGTGGGACACTGCATCCATCGAGAGCATAAACAGCACTGCATCATGCAGCTAATGAATGCTAGCAGTGGGGTAGGGTTCTACATTAAGGGTCCAAGGAGCTGTTGCTGGATTTCCCTTCTGCTACCATGATAGGGGTTCATCATCAAGGGCTGGTTACAGCGGCCTAAGCACTGGGTCGAGACCTTATCCTCAGCTAGCACAATCGGCTCCAGTCAACAGGTTTTGGACATGGGTGACCGGTTTCTGGGGAGAGGATTTCCCTGCTCTTTCATCACATAAGTACAATACAGGGGGTAGTTGATAGGATCTGCCTTAGTAATGGCACTGCCCCTTCAGCTCCCTGCATACATATACAGGGTTTCGTCCGGACCCTTTCTTAGCAATGGGCAGGTCGGACGGGCCACACTGTGGTGCAAAGAAAAAAAAGTGTTTTTGCTTGCAGGTATATCCCCAAGGATGGAAGGGACCATGTGGGGCATCAAGTATTTCCCCAGCTTAGACAGCAAGTGGGAGGTGAATTCCATTTGGCAGAATCGGTGAAAAGGTACAGACATAGGGATGGTACAGAAGTTAGGTAGCCAATCAAAGTCTTAAGGAACCTACCCCATCTTTGTGTTACATCGACCTTAGCTATGGTGGTCAGGGGCATTGTGCAAGGTGTCACGCATATGGCATTTGGCCTCCTCAGAATTAGGGGGCATGAGGAGCCAAGGGGTACCAGCCTTTTGCGTAAGGCCAACCTGTACTGAGTTTGATCACACCACCCCCTCCCCCATTGTTATGGGATCAAAGTGCTCATGGTAGGAGCGGTGCAATACAAGTCTGTCCAATCCTGAGCCCGCTGATGTTGCAGGGCATTTTGGCTGAATACAGTCAATTGGCCATTTAGCACAACCAGAGATAGCATGGTGGTACGAGGGTTGACGGAAGGAAATTCAGAGTTAGCTCAACTTGCAATTGCTAATGTTGGGAGATTATACCATCTGTGGTCTCTCAGTTTGCCACCTACACTACAAGGTTGGCCACAGGTTGGAAAGACTTTGGGGTTCACTGAAGTGGCGATCAGCTGAATTTAACAACCAGTGAGCCACAACTACACATAATCAGACCGAGTCCCCTCCTGCCCAGTAGGGACTGGTACAGAGTTGTGTTACACAGGGTCGGGTTATAACATTTAGTGTGCAGCAGTGCAGGCTGACCAATGTGTTCAGCAGCCTGTAGGCATAACCGGGTGGGCGTCCAATGCCTCCCATCTGACATCTTAACACTTGCAAGAGTATTCTGTGAGGGAAATCAATGCAGGCACTTTTTGGGATTAACGCAATTCTTCCTCAGTTCACCAGCAAAAATAAAATGTAAAAATTAACAGTAGGCAGGTGACATCTCCTCCGAATGGCTACGGCAGGTGCTTCACATGGGATAGCCCGCGGTCACTTTCACGGCCAGGCGTTCGGATGGTGGATTCTGTGCCCCAATATACTAAGCCAGCCAGAGGTCTCTGCTGGGCTGGTCACAGAGTTTTACCTGGTTGGGCACCAAAAGGAGGGTCTGAAGACACAAGTCTGAGCCTGATTGCCTTTTAGCCGTGATTGCTGATTTATATATATGTTTGCCAGTGGTACATACGATCACAGGAGCGTAGCACACTCCTCTGCCAAGAACTTGAATATTACATGGCAGACACAGTAAGTTGAGCAGCCTCATGGCAAAACCCGGGGAACAGTTTTTTCAGCTAAGCATATTCAGGCGCATTTCATATGCATGCAAAAAAAAAAAAGAGGTGATAGGAACAAGAAAAAGATGAATAACATCAGGGACAGTCAGCTGACCACTGTCAGGACTGGCATTCCTCCTTTTCCTATAATATGAGAACTGCTCCCGTGGCACGGAGTGCCAAAAGCGTGAGCAGCCTGGCTGGAATGGTGGTGGTGAAGACCAGGGTTCATCCTGGTCTCCCGAATTTCGCCCTTACTGCATCTCGGTCATGTGCCATAAGATTGCAGGCAATGTGCATAAGCTTTTAAACAGCATACCTTGTAGGAGGGGAAGTTATGGTCTTGAAAGGCATCCATAGACTGGCTTAATATATCTGATTGCGTTGCAGGTCATGCTTCAGTGGGAGAAGGGACAAGAACAACATACGAATGTCCCACAGCGGATCAGCAGGTTGGACTATGGCAGCTCAACGAGGTATTACCAGATGAGCTATGCCTTTCAGAGGTCATGAAGGGCAGCATCTGGCACAGCAGTATTTTCAGGGTTGGTAAGTTTGAATACAGGGCATTCAACCTGGGGTATTGTTTGGGAGCCGCACAACTGTGTTGCACATCTTGTAGCAGACTATTCAGGCCTGTAAGAAAATGCTGAGGTAAAAGTGATTAGAAGGGGTGTGCGGTGAGGGAACACTATGGAATTGATCACTTGTGTAGTAAAGCGTGCAACAGGCGGGGCTCCGAGGGGGTGATGGATGGGCAGATGAGGCCCTGTGAGGCAGCGCTGCATGGCCTAGCCTAGCGAGTCCAAATCCATCAGGTCAGCCTGTCAAGGACTGGTCGGCCCGGGTGGGGTTTACTGGGCTACCTTGGCCTAAGGTTGGCTGGTATATATATATCTTGACATATACATATGTGCAGGTGTTAAATGGATCAGGCTCAGATTTGTCTGCTGCCCAGAGGAATACCCTACAATATCTGAATATTAGAAATGTAATCTTTGTACAGTGCAATGTGATAATACGTGTGATTTTATACAATTTGAAATTGTTGAGTAAACCTCGGCCTTTCCTCAAGAACTGTGTCTTGTGTCTTATTGGGATTAGGAAGGGGCTTTATCTGGTCATGGTCCCTCCCTGCTATCTCCGGGAGGCAACT
Organism: Neoceratodus forsteri; assembly: GCA_016271365.2. Lineage (NCBI taxonomy): Eukaryota > Metazoa > Chordata > Ceratodontiformes > Ceratodontidae > Neoceratodus > Neoceratodus forsteri. The sequence goes on from CM057454.1 coordinate 1,235,167,465, forward strand.
TGCACAGTGGCCATGGCTATTCCTTAGGTCTGACTTTACCTGGCCGAATGGCCTGGAAGGGGAGGACCAATAGTTTCTGGACCTGACTACAGTGGGGCTAGGTGTAGCCTCAATGTGTGTGCAGAAAAAGAGGTTCTCTTAAAGACTAGGCAGGAGAGAATCTGCCTTTTTCTTCTTGGACGAGACAAAGTTACACTACAAAGCCTCCCACCTCCCATAGAAGATGCAGGGGCTGATTAAAGAATCAATTGGTTACAGGGAAGTCCACGGCAGACTATTTGGGCCTGTAAAGAAAAATGCTGAGGTAAAAGTGATTAGAAGAGGTGTCCCGCTGAAGGCGCACTCGGAATTGATAATTTGTGCAGTCAAATGTATAATGGAGCAGGGGACCATTGGGGCGATGGCTGGACAGATGAGGCCCTCACGAGGGCAGCACTACTGACCATGGCCTAGCAGTCCAAATTCATCAGGTCAAGCCTGTCAAGGGACTTGGTCAGCCCGGTGGGGGGCTTACTGGCCACCGCCTAAGAAACATAGAAACATAGAATTTGACGGCAGATAAGGACTGCTTGGCCCACCTAGTCTGCCTATTCCTACCTAATGGATAGGCTGCAGATCCTAGTTAACCAACAGCGTACTTCCTCCTACCCCAACTAAGGTTGACTTGTGGCATATATATATATATATATATATATATATATATTAGAGCATAAAACTCCATTTAAATGCATTAGTTAGGGTTGTTCCACAGCGACAAAAGTGAGGAAATTCGATGTTAGTGTTGAAAGTCCCCTTGGACCCCTCACCCACACCCCCAACCGGCATCAGGGGTGCGTTGGGGTTGCGCCCTAACTCTCACCCCATCAGATGTGTGAAGAAGCAGAGGTATAGGAGAATAGGGTGGAGAGTTAGACCCATAACCCAATGTGCACCCCGATGCCGGTTGAGTGTAGGCTGGGGTACAAGGGGGGGATTTCTAAACCCACACCAAATTTCCTCACTTTGTAGCTGTGGAACAACCCTAACTAATGCATTAAATGGAGTTTTTGCTCTAATTTCTTCTTTTGAGAATGATAATGAGAACTAGTGAATGTGACTGCGGGCTGGAGCGGGGCCGTCTTGTCATATAATAACACGGTGCCCGTAAACACAAATGGTAATGTGCATGGTGATGCAACGTGAAACACAAAGATAAACAGTACTGTCGACACAAATGGTTAAAATAATGCAAATGCAAGCGCAAATGAAAATGCAAAGGAGTAGCATACATGGTGCCGTGAGACAGGAACAGTAAGTGAAGCAGATGCGGAACATAAGCAGAAGTGGTAAGGGTAACAGTAATATAAGCGCTGGCTGGTTTTCCCAAAAGCTGCATAGAGAAGACAGTGAGTACAAAGAATGTATGCATAATAATGGGTCTCGGAGCAGAAAATGAGGAGTTGGAATACTAAATTGCTTATATCTCAGGAACTGTTGACGTGAAAGAAAATGTAAAGTCATTTGATTTATGACTTTCATGGCTATTTTGTAGTTAGCCCCATGCAGCGGGGCTAAGTACTTTCTGATACCAAAGTCCGTATCTCTCACTGTTTCGAGATCGGCCCTGAAAGCCGCGCGAACGCCGTAATGTTATCCTATGGGAAAAAAGAGAAGTTCGGGCGCTATAACAACTTTGGCTTCCTGTAATATTTTTCACCACACCACTGAAAGGCACATCTGTGGGATGCTGGCTTTCTTCCTCAAATTTCAGCCCAAAAGACTAAACAGTTATTTTGTAGCAGGGTGGCAAAGGATTCCTGTAATGTGGCGGACGCCGTAATGTTATCCTATGGGAAAAAGCATCAACTTTGGAGTGCCATAACTTTGCTTCCCTGTAATATTTTTTTCACTGAATTACTGACAGGCACATCTGTGAGATGTTGGCTGCGATCCCGCCAAATTTCAGCCCAAAATACTAAATCGTTCTTTTGCAGCAGGGTGGCAAAGAATTGCTGTCATTTTCCCACAGCCTGGAAAAGTACTGTCAAACTTTGCAAAAGCTTTCTCAAATTCATGCGACACTCGCAAATGCGAAAGTACTATGCGAAAGTACTTTTTCCAGAAATTTGAAAAACATATTTCTGGGGAGTTTTACCCCAAAATAAAGACATGCCTAGTATCCTCAGGGTCCGACTAGGTGAATACAAAAAGAATTAGGTTGCTAGAGGGTCCCAAATTTAAATGCCAAGCATTTTTCTGATGACCAACTGAAAACAAAATGGCGAATTTGTGACAGTAAAAGGGACATTTGCGAAAGTAAAAACTGCATTTGCGACACTGTCGAACTTTTTGTTAACTTTTCCCATTGACTTATAATGGGAAATTGTTTTTTGAATAACTTTTGAACCGTTTAATATTTTTTCACAAAATCTTCAAAAGGCACATCAGGGACATTGTCCGCACGTTTCCTGAAGATTTCGGACCAGTCGCTCAAACCGTGCGACCTGTAGAGACAACCAAAGAATTCCAAAAAAGCATAAATGCGCGCGCTGATCACGCTTAATAACTCCGCAGCTGTATATCCGAACAGTACAAAAGTTGGAAGATCCCAAGATGTATGGTTCTTGATCATGTATTCCAAATTTCAGGCAAATCTGTTAAACGATTGCAAAGTTATTAGGTGCAAAATTTTAGGTTTAATATGTAAATGGCTCTCAATCCTAATTATGGTAGCACTGCCATACTACCATATTATATATATATATATATATAGATATATAAATATATATATATATATATATATATATATATATATATATATATATATATCATGTATACATATATGCAGGTGTTTTATTTATTTATTTTTTTATTTTAGTCTTTGGTAACTGGTAAGGCCCACTAGGCAAAAGTGCCTGTTTTCAGAGGCGACCTGGGAGCACTAGGCGTTAAGTGACTTGTAGAGTCACACAGTATGCAAGTGGAGTTGTGAGAATCAGACTCAGGTCTGGTCTGCTGGAAAGTACCAAGCTCATTCACACCTCATTCCTTTAACCTCTAGGCTATAGTGCCAGTGTTGAATGGATCAGGCTTGAATTTGTCTGCTGCCCCATAGGGAATACCTACAGTATCTGAATATTAGAAATGTAATCTTTGTACAGCGTAATGTGATAATATGTATGATTTTGTATACAATTTGAAATTGTTCAAGTAAACCTCAGCCTTTCCCAAGAACTGTGTCTTGTGTTTTATTGGGATTGGGAAGGGCTTTATCTGGGCAAGCTATAGTCATATGGTCCAAAGACAGGCTCCTCTGGCTGGAATTTCAAACTTGCAGCACAGCCACCATTAATTACAGGAGCAGCAAAACATGCAACTCTCCCTGAATTCCAGATACAGCCTGCATGAAAAGAACTTCAATATTTTTGCATTTATTTTTGTTTACTTAATCTCTTTTACTCCTCCTTGGCGGTGCAAGCTTTCTTTCAATATTTAATACCAATTCCTTTACCTACCTGTGCCCAACCACCCCCACCCCACCCCACTGCACATTCTGAGACATCTGAGTTTCTGGAGGGTTTTCTTTTCTTTTGTTGTCCTTCAGTTTTTGCTAGACATACATTATTTTACTTCAACAACAGTAAACAAGAGATGATTCAGCATTGTTAAATGTAGAAAATAGAAGCCGTCTGTGGTAGAAGTGGTGGGATGCGGGAACTCAGTGCTAGGAGAGGAATTAAAAGTCTGACTCAGTTACAGGAACAAAATAATAGAGGACTGCTCCGGTGTAATGTGTGCCATCACCAAAGGCATAAAACTGACTAAACATAGCATAAAAATGCAATATAAACTGTAATAAGGAAATATATCCCCAGATCCCCTGTCAGGTATGTTCAATCCTATATCAAAGGTGATGGGTTCCTCCAGTGAATTGTTTCCCTTTCCAGCTTTGGGGGGATAGGTACTACTGTCAATTACCTGAGTGTCATACCAGACACATATAACTTGCTAAAAAATCCAATATCTAGTTTACCAGGATCTTCTCCCATGTCATCGTTGCACCATGGCTGCTTTATGCATGTGTTGAATTATTGTCTGGGAATGTTCCATTGCATTTCAAGGAACACACCCATTGACCAGTTTTACTTTTTTCTTATACTGCTATGTGCTATGATTTGAAATACTGTATATTATTATGTATACACATTTAAAAAAGTGAGAGATATAGATATTGTCTGTATCTGTCTGCCTATCCATCTACAATATCTATCTATCTACAGTAGCAGCCACAGACGCTGCCAGATATTTCCCAAAATTTCTGTGATATTTCCAGAAATATCTCCTGCTTTCTGCATTTCCACAATAGGGACAGCAGAGAGAAACTCTTCAGAAATTTAGCGAAATATCTGGAAATAGCTGGTAATGTCTCTGGCTACTACTCTATCTATCTATCTATCTATCTATCTATCTATCTATCTATCTATCTATCTATATCTATCTATCTATCTATCTATCTATCTATCTATCTATCTATCTATCTATCTATCTATCTATCTATCATATTGTCATGGTCCTCATATCACTGATATTTTTTCTGAGTGCAGTTTGACCTTATATCATCACGAGTGCCGAAGACACAAGTGATGACAAAAGGTCAATTGCATGAGGTAAAATATCAGTGACAGTTTCATTAGAGTCATACCATATTTGGTTTATGCCATCTCTTTTACTATACAGTGGCAAGAAAAAGTCCTATATCATAATTGTTCAGTGGCCACCTTCAAAAGTCATGTTAGCCTAGCACAAAATCACTAACTAAAGGGAACATCAGTACAGAAACAAATGGCACTGTTCACCTCCACCATCAACCTAGTATGTGGATAAGTAGACACAGAGTGAGAGTAACACTAATATTCTCATACTAGGCTCCCATAGTGACAAGTATCACTTATATTTGCTGTTTCATATCATCCAAGGTATGTCATATATATGTATATCTGCAGTGCGTGGAAGAGAATAAACAGGAAACATCGACACAGACAGCAGAAAAAGACCAACAGTCCATCCAGTCTGCCTGACTTCCCTATTTAGCCCTGGGACCTACTGTCCCTCAGAGTCTTAGCCCTCCCCATCATTCCCCTATTCCTCTCCCAACTTCTGCTGCCCATGCAACCATTATACCTGTCATTCTATCAAAACCATACTTAAATGCACCAACATTTTTAGCATCCAACACTTTGGCTGGTAGACTGTTCCATGACTCCATCACTCATTCTGTAAAATAATACTTCCTCATGTCCCTTCTGAGCCTCCCTTCTCCCAGTTTTCACTTGTGTCCATGTGACTGTGAACTAGTATTCAACTGAAATATTTCCCCACAGTTCACCTTATTAATTCCCTTTAGGAACTTGGAGATCTGTATAATATCTCCCCTCTCCCTTCTTGTCTCCAGTGAATATGTGTTCAGTGCCTTGAGGTGCTCCTCATAGGACCTGCCATGTTGAGCCTAAATCATTTGTCTTACACTGCACTGTACCATCTCCAGCCTATCACTCTCCTTCCTAAGGTGAAGACTCCAGAACTGGGCACAATACTCCAGCTGTGGCTTCACTAAGAATCTATATAGGGGAAATATTACCTGTTCCATTCTGCTATCAATACCCCTCCTGATACATCACAGCATCCTAGTCACTTTGCTGTGTGCCTTGTTGCACTGACTCAAATATTTGAGGGAATAACTGAAGAAAACTCCAAGGTCCTGTTCCTCAGCTGTAGTGCTAAGTCTCACCCCAACCATCTAGTACTCTCTCCTGGTTCTTGCTCCTTACATGCATTACCTTGCATATTTTGTTGTTGAATTTCAATGGCCAAATGTTAGACCACCCATCTAGCTTTTGTACATCACTCTGCATTTCCATGATTCCCTTGTCACTACCCACCCTCCCACACAGCTTAGTGTCATCTGTGAAGAGACACAGCCTGCCCAAGATACCCTCACAAATGTCACTAATGGCAAGGCAAGGTAAATTTTATTTCCATGGTGCCCAATCCCTGAGGCTCTGGGCACCTTACATTAAAATAAGTTAGGCGAAAAACAATACAAAACTCCATAAAAACAAATATAAACATACAAATTGAAACAAATAATTAAGTCTCAGAATAGATAAAACCTCAGGTAGTCAGTGCAGGTTAATCATCTTCACCAGGGAAGGCCACAGAAAACAGATATGCCTTTAGCCCTTTTTTAAAGGCATGAACAGTCAGGGCCCTCCCTGACAGCAGCTGGAAAGGTGTTCTACAGGGTCAGCCTAGCAACACTAAAAGCAAGGTCGCCAGATGTTTTAAGCCTGACCCTGGGAACATCAAGGAGGCTCCTATTCAAAGAACAGAGGAATGGACTGAGGTGGCAGGTATAAGAAATCAGCTAGATAGCCAGGGCCCAGCCAGTATAAGACCTTATAGGTGAGCAAGCCCACCTTGAAGATGACCCTCCACCTAACTGGCAGCCAGTGCAGAGCCTGCAGCACTGGGGTCACATGACTGGACCTAGCCAAACCTGTCTGTAACTGGGCCACTACATTCTGCACCAGCTGCAGCCAGTAGAGGGTCCCTCCAGTGACCCCAAAGTATAGAGCATTACAGTAATCAAGCCTCAAAGTAACAAAGGCATGCACCAGTGATGGCAGGTCTTCAGGCAGAACTAGGGGCTAATCCTGGTAAAATTTCTCAAGTGGTAAAAAACACTTTTGACCACAGATGACACCTGAGCTACAAGTTTCAATCTGCTATCCAGGATAACGCCAAGATCCCGCACTTTAGGGGACACCATCAATGGATTGGATCCAGGAAACAATCCTGTACCCACTCTAAACAGTCCCATCATGCCCGCAATCTGGCTGAATCACCAGTACCTCCGTCCTATTGGGGTTCACTCCTCAGAAAGTGGGGGATATAAATACAGTACAGGGCTTCAAACAGGCATGGGATAGGCATAAGGGTGCAATACAGATGAGTATGTATGAATAAAGAGGCCATTGACAGAATAAATGCCTATGGCACATTCATAAGGTAGAAAAAATTGGCAGACTGGATGGGTCTTGCGGTCCTCATCTGCTGTCAACTTCTATGTTTCTATGTTCAGTCACAACCAGCTGGAGAATATCCAGTCATTGATCTCCACCGGGCAGTTGTTAAGCACTTCCATGGCATTGTGTGTTCTGGGGACAAAGGACAAATACAGATGGGTACCATCCGCATAGCAGTGAAACCCAACAGTGTACTTTTGAATGAGCTTACCCAGGGGCAGCATATACAGTATACCGTGAATAACATTGGTGAAAAGATTGAACCCTGAGGAACTCCACAAGACAAGGGCCTCGGGGAGGAGAAGAAATTCACCATCACCACCCGTTGCACCCTGATCAAGAGATAGGACTCAAACAGTCGATGACAGTGCCTATGAATCCACAATACTCTCAAAGATGATCCAAAAAAACAATGTGATCCACGGTATCAAAAGCTGATGAGAGATTGAGGAGAACAAGAACTGACCTGTCCCCTCTAGCTTATCCCTGTGGAGGTCATTATGCACCCTAACTAATGCCATTTTGGTGCTATGACTAGTCCTGTAACCCGCCTGGAATGGCTCATAGATATCAAAGGACACAAAGTGTTCTTTGAGCTTTTGTACTACTAACTTCTCAACAACCTTGCCCAAAAAATGACAGCTTGGAGATTGGATGGTAATTCACCAGGGCATCAGGGTCAAGAGATGGCTTCTTTAGAAGAGGTCTCACCAGAGCCTCTTTCAAGGCATCCAGAAAGACTCCCTCTGATGTTGAACTCTGGATGAACCCAGTGAATATCGGGCCAACGGTCCTGACATATCTCATGAAGAAATGGGTTGGGCTGGGTACAGTTCACAATAAGTGTGCTTTAGCTTCGAGATCACCTCCATGACCTCAGCCACCTCCAGTGGTTTAAGCGTATCCAAGATAGATGGATCATCTCTGCTCATCTCAGGCCAGTCACTGTGAGGAAAAACATACTTCACCAACAGGATCCTGGATCAGATGGAGGACACCCTGTCAGAGAAAATAGCAAATTCATCACACAAGATGAACATATTGAAGAAGACCAGTCCCAGAATACATCCCTGTGGTCCCCTCATGACCTCCTGCTCTGCTGACCTGACCCATTGACTACAACCCTCTGCTGCCTGTCCTTTAGCCAGTTACCTACCCAGTTTACTATGTCCTTAGTCACACCCAGATCCTCCATCTTCTTCAGCAAGCATTGGTGAAGCAACAAGTCAAATGCCTTGCTGAAGTCAAAGTAGAGCAAATTCACAGCATGGCCCCTATTCAATTCTCTCATCACCCAGTCAAAGAAAACTATCAGGCTAGTCTGACAAGACATCCCTGCCATGAATCTATGTTGTTTACTATCCTGGAGCCCATTGCTCTTCATGTAGTCCATGAAGTCCTCTTTGATTAGTAACTCCATCAGCTTTCCTACAACAGGAGAGAGGGAGAGAGACAGAGAGGAAAGATAGCAGCTTCATGCTGAAACTTCAGGAGTATACAGCAGGAATCTGAAAGGCTTACATGTTTTTATGGCAGGTAAACCATCGTTGCCTACCTAAGGTTGTGCTGGATTTGGAAAACTTTGGATGACAGAGTTAAAAGCTTTGGCTTGGCTTGTTGTATTTCCATTGTGCTCTACTTGTTCTGACATGTTCAGATCCTTACCAGATTGTCTTGTGCCACAGAGCAGTTATTGCCTTGCTGTGCCCTAGTGTTGCTTCCTTCCACAGTTACCTGGAGTCCTTGGTGGAGGAGCCTGTGTCTGGGAAGGCAAGCAATGATAGCCCATGGGGCTGTAACAGGAACAGTGCAGATCATATCTTTATGGAGGAACTATTGAATTTGCTATGGATCTGCTATGGATCTAGAACAGACTATTGGTGTGGTTCAAACTCTGGCTAGACAGCAATTGTGGCAGGGAAGTGCTTGCATTTTCTATATATTTTTTTTCCTTGCCGTTAAATTTTAGATCTTTCCTTTGCACATAAGTTCTTTTTGAAAGGTGTTATGCTTACGTTATTATTGCTAGCCTGAATCGTGAATCCCAGTTTTTTATTGTAGAAAAAACTTTTTAAGTTTTAAGTTTAGAATCAGTATCTTTTACTTCCTCATTGGATCACGTGTCTGGTTTACTCAGCGGAGTTCTCATATAAAGTGCATGCATGGCATTCTCAGTCTCAGAGTCACCATTTTGGAAACAGGACACTGAGTTCTCTAATTCAACAACAGATTTTGCATAATTTTATGAAGTGGACAAACAGCTGTTTATATTTATTGTGCTGGTGTTTGAGTTGCCCTCTCTTTCTGGCTTCGTGGCTATATAAACCAGCTTAAGTGAAGTAAAATAAGCAAAATAATTCTGGTGTATATACATAGGTTCAATGAGAGTAATCTGAGATAACTCATTTCATGAAGGAGTAGAGTGGAAGCTGATTCGGATTTAGATTCAGCTATAAGTTTGTCAATGCCTAAGTAAGATTATTTTGTTTTTATAGATAATATAGTACTGGTGTTTTTCCCATTTATCCCTTCACATAAGTAAATTATTTGGCTTTATGGTAGCTTTTATTTTTTTCCAGGTCATAGTAAAATTTTGATACTCAGCGCTAGTGCTATTGCCAACATCTGAGAAAGAGATAATTAAGTAAACCAGAAAGATAAAGGTTGTTGGGCATAATCAGGCATAATCTGTATTACTTTGCTGTATGAAACTATAAGTTCTGGATATTTGTCCCTATCGTATTTCTATCTAGGAAAAAGTCTGGGATTCTGGGAGGGAATGCTCCAGTACCAAGAATATAGAGAATATAAGGAGCCTTGGTGATTTTCCCCATCCATATTCTGCATTCTGCAAGCTGTACAGTGGAGCAAAAAACATTTTTCTGGCAGTCAATACTAGAAAGAACTTAAGGACTTTAGGACATAAAAGAAAAATTAAAGTAAAGAACAGAGGGACATGGAAATGTAAACTCAGGATTAAATATACTAATTACCAGCTAAGACATTGTAAGTGTCAAGACTTTATATTTGGACCTAGCGATCTACTGTAATGCTGTATTGCTGTTCCTTTTTGCTGCTAACATCTCATAACATCTCATATTTTGATTGAAATAATTCTGTGGTGGCCTAAGAAAGTTTGGAGGAAGCCTAGAAGAAGCCAAGAGGAATTTAAAATTACTTACGGGGGTACAAGGCATGAGTTAGAAGTATAAGACACAAAGTTAAGCCACACACAAACCATTAAACTGAACTGTAGGTCTCAAGTTAGGTGGTGGCAACTGAAGAAGAAGTGGCCTTCCCATGCTAGTCCTGTTACTTCCAAATTAAATTGAATTGAAAACATTGCTGCCATTAACATTTTGATACTCTTTTTCTCCCTCTTTTAAATATTTAATATTTATTGATACTTATTGAATCTTTTTTGTTTGTTTAATTTTTTACTGATTTATACTGCTTGCTGAGCATATATTACTATATCTAATTTAAACCTGAAGGCTGATAGATGAATTATAGATGAACTACAGTATATGAGCTCAGAAACAATGCCTGCAATTATTAGAAGTAGCAAGAGTGGGGGAGGGGCATAGCAGTAATTTGGAAGGGAAGAATGCAAATAAAAATGTCATCTCATTGAAGTGCATGGCTAGCAGAGCTATTAATAAAAGCCATAACAAAACAGCAAAGGGGAGAAAAAATTATAAAATAGATAATAATATAGCAGATGACAAAGCAGAAAGAATCATAAATACATAAACCCCAAATGGGGATCTATTAAAATACTGGAATAAACCAAAAAATGAAATTGGGTCAATTGGACCAATAACATCAGGGAGTGATGTAGATCATAGAATAAAGGTAAAATTGAATGTTAGTAAAATTGATGGACAGACAAACAGTAAAATACTTAATCAAGAGATAGAGGGTACATCCAAGATTGATTTTTCTTTGTTTTTTTCATAATTTATCGATATTGGACAATGAAATCAGAAGCATAAGAGAGACACTGAAAAATTTGAAGATACAGTTATAACAGACTGTGATAAGGGAGAGGGAATACATCAACAGTCACTAAATCAAAAAACATTCTATGATGCTAGCTCATGGACTATGAGTCCAGAGAATGATGACTCCCTAGAATACCCCTGTGATATCTCTGGCATAACAAGAGCAGTATTAAACATCTTAAGGGATTCATTTAAAACAACAGCTTTGATGTACCAGCAGTTAATAGTTAAGAAACAAGATCTAGCATTTCAGAAAGGGATAGGCATTGAGAACAAAATAAAAATGGAAGAAGTGAAAAAAATAATAATAAAGAACAATGGTAACTATAATGGAGAATATGGTATGCATAATTTATAAACAAGAGAAGAACAGATACCCAATTAACAATATGAGGAAAGAGGGCCATAGCATAGAGAAAGATAATGTGGACTCTATTGGGGATATTGAAGTTACCGCTAAAGAGATGGAAAATTGTGACATAACAGACATAGCAACAAATATTATAAGAATAAATAATGAAGAGAATGCCTCATGTAGATATGAGGCAGGATAGCATTTGTAGAGAATGGGAGCAGAAATTTGGAGACCTATGGCATAAGGGTATACTGCAGGAAGAAAAATGTAAAGAAAAATCTGGAAGGAAAGGAAAAGCAAAAGGAAGGAAGGAAACAAAAGACTAAAAAAACTCAGGAAATTACAGTGAATGAAAGAACAGACAAACTAAACAGAAAGGAGACACAGAAGATGGAAAAAAAGAATTAAATTTAGGCACAGAGATAATGAAAGGGGTAGCAAACAGGATCTAGCACTGCAGGAAAGGAAAGAAACTATAGAGACAGGAACTGACAATTTAAAGGCTGAAATGGGAAAGAAGGTTAGCCAAGTAGATGGGCATATTGCAAAAAGGAAGAAGGGAATTATTGATGGCAATAAACAAAGAAACCAATATGATACAAATAAACAAGTAAGTGGGAAATGAAAAGGACAAGAAGAGACAAGACTCTGACAAAGGGAAGATAGACGGAATCCAACAAGAGGTACCCCATGGGGAAGATGAGAGGAAGACCCAGAAGGAGATAAAAAGGGATAAAATAGAGAATACAAATGAAAATAAAAAAGAAAAGGAAATGAGAATGAGAATGAATAGGGAATATGAGAGGGAGTTTGGGACATTTTTGCATCAAACAAAGAGTTCAGATTATACTCTACCTTTGTATAAGGTTGCCTGTATTCCGAATGAAACAGCTGAAAATCTGACTAACATGGTTAGAAAGTTATGTACATCTGTTGTAACTGAATGCACATGTACAGTAGACTGTATCAGTATTATTAGACCTATGGTAAATACTGAACTAGTCTTATTGATAACTGATCAATTTTTCTTAATAAAAGCAATAGTAAATAAGAAGGAGATTGAAGGGTTGGGAATCGAGCTGGGTGAGTTCTCCTCTTGATTCTTTATTTCCAGAATTTTATAAAATAAAAGATCTGAAATTGGCACTTAAGAAATAATGGTGTCAATATATAGACACACAGAAAAAGATAGAAAATAAAATAAATATCAAGGGTATAATATGGATACCTTAAATACTGTCTTGAATACATATGTTTGCAATCAGAAATCAACAGGGTTATCAGATGGGAGAATGAGGGACAAATAAAAATCTGGATCAGAAAGGGAAAATTAATAGAACTATTGACTGTTAAGCAAAGAATTCTGGATGAACCTGGCATATATGTGAATACAGAAGAACACACATGAAGGACAAAATGGAAATATAGTATAGACAGAAAGAAGTAGGTGATGGGAATACATAAAAGAGACATCTAACAAATTTGAGGTGTTGGAAGAAGTCGATGCATGACCATTTAAATCTGGTTTAGAAGGACGGAGGCCACAGGGGCAAAATGAACAACAAAGCTTCACTGATAAGAAAGGTGATCCAAAACAAAAAATATATATATATCTGCATTACTCCTGTCCTGGAATGTTTTAGGGTTGTGTGATAAGTTAGGAGACCCAGAAATGGAACAACACTTTAATAAATTTGATTGTATCTGTATTCAAGAAACATGGATGATAGGGGACATACATTTAACTGGATATAAAGCATATTGGAAAAGGGCAAGGAATGGTAAAAAAATATGGAAGGAATATAGGAGGTTTGGTTACATTATGTAAATTGAAAAATGATTATAAAACAGAAGAAATAGATATCAATAGTGAAAGCATATTGGTGGTTAATATTAGTAGAGGTAATAAAAAATTGAATAATAAACATCTATGCCCAACCAGAAAATAGTATGTATGGAGACAAGGATTGGTTAAAACATACAGAAACTATAATAGAATTATTACAACACGATTATCCCACATGTAACATACTTGTGGTAGTTGATATGAATATCACGCTTGGCAAATTACAGGGGGTAGCAGATAATGAAGCAAATTATTATGAGCGTAAATCCAAAGACCATAGAATGAATAATAAAGGGTTGGAATTGCATAAGTCATTGTGGATAAAAATTTCATATTTCTCAATGGTAGGATCATGGGAGATGAAGAAGGGAATTTTACTTATATGGGAGGAAATGGTTCCTCAATAATAGACTATATGTGGGCAACTGTACATATGACCGAATATTGTCAGAACCTGGAAATCAAACTAAAACCAGAAAGTCAACATTTAGCATTAGAATTAAAGATAGGAAATGTGGGGTTGCATAAAACAACCAGGCATGTAATTCCATTAGAAGTAAGAAAAAGAAAATGTGTAGGATGGGGAAATATAGAAGAAGACAACTTTTTGAATACGTTAGAGTATGGGGATATTATAGGAATTACAGAATTTAATAGAAGGTAACAGAGATGATAATATTTTGACATCCTTTTGCTCAATAATAGGGACAATATCTAATATAATAATAAAGGAAATATGTGTTAGTAATAGAGGGGGTTATGTTTGGTACAATAATTGCCGAAGGGTGAAAAAAATCATAAAATAAGCAACTGAGAGTTTTAAAAAAAAAACAACGCTAATATGAATAGTAATAAAGTAATGAACACCTTAAGGAAGGAATATAGAAAAGTCCATAAAGAAAATAAATATATATATATATATATATATACACCCAGAAATTATGGACAGACTTGGAAAATGCAGTAAGAACAAAAGATACAAAAACATTCTGGAATTTAGTAAATAAAGGTATGAGTAACAACAGTTGGGAGCCAGAAGGTCATATAGAACCAGAAGTATGGATAGATCACTTTAAAAATTGTTTCATAAGAATGAGGACCAGAATATAAATTTACCACTGAATCAAAAGAATTAAAACTGGATTAAACCACAAAAACAAATAACAATTACTGAAGTGGAACAAGCATTAAATTCATTCCATAATCACAAGGCACCAGGCCCTGATGGGGTTCCCATAGAGGTAATATGGAGAATTAGGACGTTATGGATACCTCACTTGGTAAATTATATCATCATATTTGGGATATTGGTAAAATACCAAATAGCTGGCTTTTAAACATAATAGTACCATTATTTAAAAAGGGAGCAAGAAATAACCCTGAGGGTGGGATATTCAGACTGCGCCAGGCTATTCGCAAGCCTGGGTGCAGCACAACTGGGAAGCGCCAGGGCATTGACAGGGTGATAATCAGTGGTGCTGCGCCATGGCTCAGCACCATTGAATATCGCTCTGTGGCCACCAGCATTGTGCATGGCACAGTGGCACTGCACCAGTGCAAGTGGCCAGGGAGGAGCAGGGAGCTAGCTGCGCTAGTGCAAGTGCCATTGCGCCAGGTGCAGAAACCACGATATTCAGCGGTGGACATGCAAATAGGGCCATTTAGTATGTCAATATGGCCCCATTTGCATGCAGGTGCTGATCCCCTGCAACTTGGGCCTGGTGCCCTGCTAGGCTGCAGCCGTCGGGGACCGACACCCCCTGTGCACCGTGGCATAGTGCCCCAATGCCTGATCGCGGGCAAAAGTAATAAAACAATGTCATCCTGTATCCCTGGTGGTCCAGTGGACCGCTTCCAGCCCAATCGCGGGCATCAGTAATAAAATGTCATCCTATATCCCTGGTGGTCCAGTGGACCGCTTCCAGCCCGATCGCAGGAACAGTAATAAAACAAAGCCGTCCTATATCCCTGGTGGTCCAGCGGTACCCCCTCCCCACCCGCAAGCCACCTGGCCACCCACCGACTGACTGCGTATTGTACAGCGAATCGCCCAGTAGGACGCAGGTGTGGACTAATGGGCATACGAACCACCGTACTACACGGTCCGATATGAATGGATCCATTCACATATCTAGACTATGTAGTACAGTATAATCTGCATGTCCGTATTGCCGCTGTGAACCAATGAAGCCCATCCGTACTATGCGCGGTCGGTTGGCCATGGCAGACGCTTTCGCGGTGAAATGCTATCACAACACTTACGGGGGGGAGTGGCCCGGGGAGCTCAGCGGGCGGGTTGGGAGAAAGTACCACTGGACCAC